>WNWK01043393.1:0-15521 GCA_009830355.1 Cherax destructor
CCTCTAACTCTCCATTTAATAACTCTCCTCTCCTATTTTTAACTGTCAAATCCATTTGTTCTCTAGGCTTCCTCAACTTTTTAATCTCATTCCAAAACTTTTTCTTATTTTCAACAAAATTTGCTGATAACATCTCACCCACTCTCTCATCTGCTCTCTTTTACATTGCTTCACCACTCTTTTAACCTCTCTTTTCTCTCCATATACTCTTCCCTCCTTGCATCACTTCTACTTTGTAAAAACCTCTCATATGCTAACTTTTTCTCCCTTAATACTCTCTTTACATCATCATTCCACCAATCGCTCCTCTTCCCTCCCGCACCCACTCGCCTGTAACCACAAACTTCTGCTGAACACTCTAACACTACATTTTTAAATCTACCCATACATTTTCGACCCCATTGCCTACACTCTCACTAGCCCATCTATCCTCCAATAGTTGTTTATATCTTACCCTAACTGCCTCCTCTTTTAGTTTATAAACCTTCACCTCTCTCTTACTTACTGATTCTATTTTCCTTGTATCCCATCTACCTTTTACTCCCACTTCAGCTATAACTAAAAAGTGATCTGATATATCTGTGGTCCCTCTATAAACATGTACATCCTGAAGTCTACTCAACAGTCTTTTATCTACCAATACATAGTCCAACAAACTACTGTCATTACGCCCTACATCATATCTTGTATACTTATTTATCCTCTTTTTCTTAAAATATGTATTACCTATAACTAAACCCCTTTCTATACAAAGTTCAATCAAAGGGCTCCCATTATCATTTACACCTGGCACCCCAAACTTACCTACTACACCCTCTCTGCATGTTTCTCCCACTTTAGCATTTAGGTCCCCTACCACAATTACTCTCTCATTTGGTTCAAAAGTTCCTATACATTCGCAACATCTCCCAAAATCTCTCTCTCTCCTCTACACTCCTCTCTTCTCCAGGTGCATACACGCTTATTATGACCCACTTTTCGCATCCGACCCTTATTTTAATCCACATAATCCTTGAATTTACACATTCATATTCCCTCTTTTCCTTCCATAACTGATCCTTCAACATTATTGCTACCCTTCCTTAGCTCTAACTCTCTCAGATACTCCTGACTTAATCCCATTTATTTCTCCCCACTGAAACTCGCCTACCCCCTTCAGCTTTGTTTCGCTTAGGGCCAAGACATCCAACTTCTTTTCATTCATAACATCGGCAATCATCTCTTTCTTATCATCCGCACTACATCCACGCACATTCAGACAACCCAGTTTTATAAAGTTTTTCTTCTTCTCGTTTTTAGTAGATTTGTACAGGAGAAGGGGTTACTAGCCCATTGCTCCCGGCATCTTAGTCGCCTCATACGACACGCATGGCTTACGGAGGAAAGATTCTTTTCCACTTCCCCATGGACAATAGAGAAAATAAAAAGAACAAGAGCTATTAAGAAAAAAGAAGAAAAACCTAGATGTGTGTATGTATATATATGCATGTGTATGCCAGTGTAGTGTGACCTAAAGTGTAAGTAGAAGTAGCTAGATATACCTGTTATCCAGCGTGTTTATGAGACAGAAAAAAGACACCAGCAATCCTACCATCATGTAAAACAGTTTCAGGTTTCTGTTTCACAGTCACCTGGCAGGACGGTAGTACCTCCCTGGGTGGTTGCTGTCTACCAACCTACTACCTATAATTATTATTATTATTACCTGCAAGTAATTTGGGTGAGGTAAGTGGGACTTAAGTCAAAGTAGGTCACTGAACTGCAACTCCTTTGATGCCCACTTCCTCAACACTCTCACAAAAAGCTACACCTGATATTAAATTAATAATTATAATATTAAAACCAGCTGCTCTGGTATATTAAGATTGTGGACTGTGTAGGCTTAGGCTTGCTGGATACACAAAATATAATTGGTATTAACACTTACCATTTAATCACTTGGAAGACACTTAATGCTGATGGAACACACCCTTACCTTACTCCTGGCAGCTAGAATTTATGATGGCCAACACAAAAACTACTGTACATTATGGGTAAGGGCCACTTAGCTGAGGGGTGCTCCTAGGAGAATTGTTGTCCTCTATTTTTCTGTCCTCCACACGCAATTCTTGAGATTCGCAAATTTCCTGTCCCAGTTCTTCAGCCGGGGACATTAACACGGGTTCCTATTACAAATTCAGACCGAAACCCACCAATTTGGCTTAGAAAACGCCGGATTATTAGCATAATTTCCCAAGACAACCAGTGTTCACAAATTAAAAATGGCGTCTCTCTCCCCCCCCCCCCCGGCATCATTTAGTCGCTGTTCTGCCTCCCCCCCCTCACTTGAAATTTCTCGAAGAGTCTAAATAGCAACACATTTTAATATGTAATTATTATACTATTCATTTACATGTTCCACATTTAGGAAATTATGTAAAAAATTTCCACACAGTTGGTCTGTAACAATTACACATTCCAGTTGGTCTGCAACAATTACACCTTCCAGTTGGTCTGCAACAATTACACCTTCCAGTTGGTTTGCAACAATTTCACCTTCCAGCTGGTCTGCAACAATTCCACCTGTAAATCTGAATTGCAAATGTTTCCCAGGTAGCAAGGCATAAGTCAGCCAGGTGCTTATATTTACTGTTGGGTAAGCAGGAGCAGCAGATGTGTGGAGACTACTGCTGGGTGAACAGGAGCAACAGGTGTGTGTAGACTATTGGGTGAAAAGGAGCAGCAGGTGTGTAGTGACTTTCTGGGTGAACAGGAGCAGCAGGTGTGTGATGACTACTGCTGGCTGAACAGGAGCAGCAGGTGTGTTATGACTAACGCTAGGTGAACAGGAGCAGGTGAATGATGACTACTGCTGGATGAACATGAGAAGCATGTGTGTGGTGACTAATGCTGGGTGAACAGGAGCAGCAGGTGTGTGATGACTAATGCTAGGTGAACAGGAACAGGTGTGTGATGACTACTGCTGGCTAAACAGGAGCAGCAGGTGTGTGGTGACTAATGCTGGGTGAACAGGAGCAGCAGGTGTGTGGTGACTACTGCTAGGTGAACAGGAGCAGCAGGTGTGTGGTGACTACTGCTGGATGAACAAGAGCAGCAAGTGTGTGGAGACTGCTGCTAGGTCAACAGGAGCAATATGAAAATGTGTGTAATATCTGTCTCCTTGTGAGAAGCTCTCTCTAGCAAGGACTGTTGACACCGTCCCATAAGACTCCTATCGTCTCAGTCTCACAAATGCTTGTAAAACACTTTCAGGAGTAAAACTGTAAACTGTAGTAAATATAAATTACAAATTACCTGATCGCTGGTCAGGTAATTTGTAATCAGAGATAGTTAACCATAAGTTAACTATCCCTGATTTCCACCCAGTATTTAGTGACCAGTGACTGGGGGTTGAATACAGTAATAGTATCACCAATGGGTCTGGCACAAACTTGTATCCACAAATTTGTTTGGAGGCCTCTGATACACGTTGTTAACTCCGAGGTAATGCTGGGAATCCGTGTGGGCAGGGCCAATAAACTTACACTCAACACTGATAAGACCTTCTATATTATGTTTGGCAACAGAACAGATGATCCACAATTAAACATTAAGATCAACTCTACACCTATTGCTAGACATAACGAGGGCAAGTTCCTGGGCCTTCACTTTGACAGCAGCCTGAAATTCAGCACCCATATCCAACACATAACAAAGAAAGTGTCCAAAACTGTGGGGATCCTCTCTAAGATACGGTATTATGTACCACAATCAGCCCTACTCACACTATACTACTCACTCATCTATCCCTACCTCACATATGCCATTTGTGCATGGGGATCAACAGCAATTACCCACCTAAAGCCAATAATAACCCAACAAAAAGCCGCAGTAAGAATTATCACACAATCCAACGCTAGGCAGCACACCCCCCCACTCTTCAAAGACCTAAACCTACTCACTGTCCAGAACATCCATACTTACTACTCTGCTATCTACATTTATAGAACCATTAATTCCAACTTTAACCCTGAGCTAAAACTCTTTCTTGACAGTTGTGACAGGACCCATAGACATAATACCAGACATAAACATCTCTTTGACATTCCCCGTGTCCGACTAAATCTATACAAAAATTCAATGCGCATAAAAGGGCCTAAAATCTGGAACTCCCTGCCTGAAAACTCTAGAACTGCAGACACAACCTCCATTTTCAAAAGCACCGTTAAAAAACATCTTATCTCACTTACGCACCCAACCGGTAGCTAACCATACGAAAACTACTTTATCTTGCACATATCCACAGCAAGATACACTTATTGATATCTGTGATTCTCCTTAATTTGCACATTACTAACCACAGTAAAATACACTAATTGCTAACTTCTTATACTAATTGTTAAATTCTCAATGTTTAAATTCAGTACATAAATTTTGTAAACCTAACCTAACCTAACCTTACAATCTGTATATTCATTGTGTAGCTATTGAGTAAGACCTATCATAAAACTGCCTGAAAAGCCTAGGCATACCTAGGCATATTATTGGCCATCTTGTAATATCAACTTTAATGTATAACTGTAAGTACCCCCCACCTTGTATTACATGAAATAAAGAATTTGAATTTGAATTTGAATAAGGGGCAAATGCCCTGGGCCCCCCTGCCAAAGGGGCCCCCCAATGAAGGACTTCCTTTATAACAAAATGTAATAATAAAAAAATAGTTTAATAAAAGGAATTACAAATAAAGTGTGTGTTGGGCCATCAGAAAATAAAAAAAAATGGTGCCCCCCACTCTTTGAATAACTTGACTTAACTATTTCTCGTTAGCATGAGTTTAGAGGTAAATGACCAGACCATGAGGTCAGAGGTGACCAGGTTGCGCATGTGTGTGTGTGCGAGGTAGCTATTGCATGTATGGCTTTGAATGGCTATGTCGACCTCGGAAGGGCTATTTCTGGTTAGTGTCAGTGTAGAGGTCAATAATCAGTGAATCAATCGGTGCTAGGCAATGGTGTGGGGCAGTTGTGTCCGTGTTTTACATATGTGTTGTTCACAAAGGCTTGCGATATATCATCGTTTTGCAATTACATCTTACACTGTTACACACGCATACACATGCACAAACACACACACAATATATGTATATATATAGAGTGGTACCTCGAGTTACGATGGTCCCCAAAATCGCCCTTTTATGTAAGTATATTTTTTTAAATGCTTTTGTAGGTATATTTTTGGGGGTGTAAAAGGACTAGTCTATTTTACATTATTCCTTATGGGGATAAATTCGTTTGGTAATGGCACTTGAACAGCATTCTCGAATGAAAAAATATCGTAACTCGAGGTACCACTGATATATATATATATATATAAATATATATATAATATATAAATATATATAAAATATATATATATATATATATATATATATATATATATATATATATATATATATATATATATATATATATATATATATATATATATATATATATATATATATATATATATATATATATATATATATTTTTTTCAACAAGTGGCCATCTCCCACCAAGGCAGGGGTGACCCAAAAGAAGAAAATTCCCAAAAGAAAACACTTTCATCATCATTCAACACTTTCACCACACTCATACATAATCACTGTCTTTGCAGAGGCACTCAGATACGACAGCTGAGAATAGTCCCTCCCAGCTGTCACTATCCCAGACCCCTCCTTTAAAGTGCAGGCATTGTACTTCCCATTTCCAGGACTCAAGTCCAACTAAATCAATTAACTGGTTTCCTGAATCCCTTCACAAAATGTTACCCTGCTCACACTCCAACAGCTCGTCAGGTCCCAAAAACCATTCGTCTCCATTCACCCCTATCTAACACGCTCACACATGCTTGCTGGAAGTCCAAGCCCCTCGCCGACAAAACCTCCTTTACCCCCTCCCTCCAACCTTTTCTAGGACGACCCTACACCGCCTTCCTTCCCCCTACAGATTTATACGCTCTCCAAGTCATTCTACTTTGATCCATTCTCTCTAAATGACCAAACCACCTCAACAACCCCTCTTCAGCCCTCTGACAAATACTTTTAGTAACTCCACACCTCCTAATTTCCACTTTCCCGAATTTTCTGCATAATATTTACACCACACATTGCCCTTAGACAGGACATCTCCACTGCCTCCAGCCTCCTCCTCGCTGCAGCATTTGCAACCCATGCTTCACACCCATATAAGAGTGTTGGTACCACTATACTTTCGTACATTCCCTTCTTTGCCTCCAATGGATAACGTTTTTGTCTCCACAGATACCTCAACGCACCACTCACCTTTTTTCCTTCATCAATTCTATGGTTAACCTCATCCTTCATAAACCCATCCGCTGACACGTCAACTCCCAAATATCTGAAAACCTTTACTTCTTCCATAATCCCTCTCTCCAATGTGATATCTAATTTTTCTTTATTTAAATCGTTTGATACCCTCATCACCTTACTCTTATCTATGTTCACTTTCAACTTTCTACCTTTACACACCCTCCCAAACTCGTCCACTAACCTTTGCAACTTTTCTTTAGAATCTCCCATAAGCACAGTATTATCAGCAAAAAGTAACTGTGTCAACTCCCATTTTGCATTTAATTCCCCATAATTTAATCCCACCCCTCTCCCCAACACCCTAACATTTACTTCTTTCATTTACTGTCTTTCATAGGCTTGTGTCCTGGCTGTGCCTTTTCCTCCTGAGTAATGAAGGTCCTGTTGGGCATTTTCTTCCAAAACAGGCCTGTTTCATCACAATTAAACACTTGTTGGGGTTCGAATTTTTCAGTGTCTACGAACCCCTGGAATTCCTGCACAAATTTTTCAGCTGCACGTTTGTCTGAGCTGGATGCCTCACCATGCCTCACAACACTGTGTATGCCACTATGTTTCTTAAACCTGTCAAACCAGCCTTTGCTGGCTTTAAAATCACTCACATCACCACTGGTTCCAGGCATTGTCTTGACAAGATCTGCGTGCAACTTCCTTGCCTTTTCACAAATTATCGCCATGGAAATACTATCACCCGCTATCTTCTCAACCCAACAACTTCTCAACCTCATCCACTGTTTTCGATCTATTTTTCATTAACATATCAACCCCTTTTGCAACATTAGCTTCCTTGATCTCATTTCTCTTTGCCAGGATAGTGCCGATAGTAGATGCACTTTTCTTGTACATCCTGGCAAGCTCACTCAGACGTACGCCACTCTCATATTTTTCAACAATCTCTTTCTTCAGTTCGATGGTGTTCCTCACTCTCTTTACCACAGGGGTTCCACTAGGAAGCTTCTTTGGACCCATGGTGACTTATTTTACAGTGACAATCACTAAACCACCAAAAAAGACAACAAATTTAATGTGAATGTTTGAAAGAGTGCGCTGGGTAATGTTCTCTCAATGGTAAACAATGATTGACTGGCGTCCTGTGCAGGCTCGGAGCAGGTGGACAGGTCTAATACGTTTCGCTACACGAGCCAATTTTCGCTACACGAGAGTGAAAAAAGCTTTCGTTACACGATTTTTTCGTTATGTAAACCTTTCGTTAGTCGGGGGTCCACTGTACACGATTTTAACTTAAATGTCTAGTTGGTCGGTCGGTCGGTCGGCCGGCCCATTAGCAAATTACAGTGGACCCCCGGTGTTCGTCCTGCTCCAAAATCGCCCTTTTATGTAAATGTATTTTTTTAATGCTTTTGTAAGTGTATTTTTGGGGGTCTAAAAGGACTAGTCTACTTTACATTATTTCTTATGGGAATAAATTCGTTTGGTAATGGCACTTGAACAGCATTCTGGAACGAAAAAATCACGAAAACCGGGGGTCCACTGTATTATATAAAAAATATATATAGACAATTACTTTTTGCTGATGATACTGTGCTTATGGGAAATTCTAAAGAAAAGTTGCAAAGGTTAGTGGACGAGTTTGAGAGGGTGTGTAAAGGTAGAAAGTTGAAAGTGAACATATGTAGATAAGAGTAAGGTGATGAGGGTATAAAACGATTTAAGTAAAGAAAAATTGGATATCACATTGGAGAGAGGGATTATAGAAGAAGTGAATGTTTTCAGATATTTGGGAGTTGACTTGTCAGCGGATGGGTTTATGAAAGATGAAGTTAACCATAGAATTGATGAAGGAAAAAAGGTGAGTGGTGCGTTGAGGTACCTGTGGAGACAAAAAATGTTATCCATGGAGGCAAAGAAGGGAATATACGAAAGTATAGTGGTACCAACACTCTTATATGGGTGTGAAGCATGGGTTGCAAATGCTGCAGCGAGGAGGCGGCTGGAGGCAGTGGAGATGTCCTGTCTAAGGGCAATGTGTGGTGTAAATATTATGCAGAAAATTCGGAGTGTGGAAATTAGGAGGTGTGGAGTTACTAAAAGTATTTGTCAGAGGGCTGAAGAGGGGTTGTTGAGGTGGAATGGTCATTTAGAGAGAATGGATCAAAGTAGAATGACTTGGAGAGCGTATAAATCTGTAGGGGAAGAAAGGCGGGGTAGGGGTCGTCCTAGAAAGGTTGGAGGGAGGGGTAAAGGAGGTTTTGTCGGCGAGGGCTTGACTTCCAGCAAGCATGTGTGAGCGTGTTAGATAGGAGTGAATGGAGACGAATGGTTTTGGGACCTGACGAGCTGTTGGAGTGTGAGCAGGGTAACATTTTGTGAAGGGATTCAGGGAAACCAGTTAATTGATTTAGTTGGACTTGAGTCCTGGAAATGGGAAGTACAATGCCTGCACTTTAAAGGAGGGGTCTGGGATAGTGACAGCTGGGAGGGACTATTCTCAGCTGTCGTATCTGAGCGTCTCTGCAAAGACAGTGATTATGTATGAGTGTGGTGAAAGTGTCGAATGATGATGAAAGTATTTTCTTTTTTGGGATTTTCTTTCTTTTTGGGTCACCCTGCCTCGGTGGGAGACGGCTGACTTGTTAAAAAGAAAAAAAAAAAAAGAGACCGAAAGCGTCGATCATGATTTACTGCTTACAAAACTAGCACACTATGGTATAAGAGGGCACTCACTAAACTACCTAAAGTCATACCTCAGTAACAGAAGCCAATACGTGTACACAAATGGAGCGAACTCTTCCACACAACAAATTACAGTTGGAGTCCCTCAAGGAAGTGTATTGGGTCCACTCTTATTCTTAATTTACATCAATGACCTACCTAATAAATCACAACTACTCAAACCCATATTATTTGCAGATGACACAACATATGTCTTCTCTCACCCAAATCGAGTCATACTGGCCAATACTGTTGCCGAATTACAGAAAATATCAACATAGATGACGACTAATAAACTTACTCTAAATACTGACAAGACCTACTATATACAGTTTGGAAACAGAGTTGCAAATGTTCCACTTAACATAACACTCAACGGTTCACCCATCACAAGACTCACAGAGGGAAAATTCCTAGGAATCCACATTGACAGTAGCCTTAAACACACACAACAAATTTTCAAGAAAATCTCAAAGACAGTAGGCATATTATCTAAGATACGCTACTATGTGCCTCAATCAGCTCTCCTTGCACTATATCACTCGCACATCTACCCATATCTCACTTATGGAATCTGTGCATGGGGATCAACAACATTAAATCACCTTAGACCACTCATAACCCAGCAAAAGGCTACAGTCAGAATGATAACAAATTCCCACTCTAGACAGCATACTCCACCAATATTCAAAAGCCTAAAACTACTCACCATAAAGAACATTCACACTTATTCTTGTGCCTACTACATACATAGAACTCTACATTCTAATATAAACCCTCCACTCAAAATTCTCCTCACCAACCTTAATAGGACCCATGACCATAACACAAGATACAGATCACTTTTTGATGTACCCCGTGTCCATAGCAACCTATGTAAAAATTCTATGCACATAAAGGGCCCCAAAATCTGGAACTCACTACCAGGAATTACTAAAATAACCTTGTCTGAAAATCAATTTAAGACTCTTCTCAAAAACCACCTACTCACCCTAAACTAAATACTCATACTGTAAATTGCTTTCAAAAATGCTCAAAGTTATTTTCCTATAAAATAATTTCAATTTTTAATATTATGTTACCACCTAATCACTCTAAACTAAATACTCAAACTGTGAATTACTCTCAAAAATGCTCAATGTTATTTTCCTTAAGATAATTTAATTTTTCAATTATGTTACAATCCTACTAAACACTTGTTACAATGTCTATCATCATTTTTTAACTGGATCAATGTATTATCATCATATCATAATTTGAACGATCTAACAATATAAACTCACTCAATTACTCTAATATTATGTTCATAGTCTATAAGCCATTAGATTAAGCTGCCCCTAATGCCATGGCATGCCAGAGGCTCTCCTTGAACTTCAATTTATGACTGTAATAAAAACCTATGTACACGAGCAATGAAATAAAATTGTATTGTATTGTATTGTATTAATACGACAAGGTGCGAGTGAATCATGAGGATGTGCCATGATGTTCACCCAAGATGGAGCTGAATATACCTGGTGCTACCATACGGTACCCAGGCATCGCCGATTTTTTTCATACAGCACACACTAAGTGCGCAGACCTATTCTCTCATGTCTAGGCCGCTCAAGCCTATCACGGCAAATTTGAAGCCAGGAAAAATAAAACGTAAATATACGTTTGAAGCGCTAGCGGTAAGAACGTATATACTGTATACGTTTGGACAGTTAATGGGTTAAGTCAATAAATTTGAGAAAAATAAAATCAGATGTCTTCTTCAAAACCTAACATTTTTTTTGAAAACTGCTGTTTATCATTCATTTTAGTTCATTTCTTATTTGTAATTCAATTTAATTTCCATGTTGAGGGCCCCCCAAGCCTAAAGTGCTCTGGGCCCGCCAAGGTCTAAATCCGGCCCTGTGTACTGCAGGGTAAAATAGCCTAGAAATTAATTACAAAATTTATGCACACTCCAGTACAACCATCGACCTCAGTACCAGAACCTCTACCATCCACCTCAGCCCAGTAGGGCCACAGCATAACTCTCCACTCTCTTCACAATCATTGACAAACACCAGCAACCACAATTTAACTCTTAACCCTTTCAGGGTTTCGGCCGTACTAGTACGACTTAAGCGCTGGGGTTTTCCACGTACTAGTACGCATAAATTCTAGCGCCTTCAAATTAAGCGGGAAAAGGCTGTTAGGCCTAGAGGTGAGAGAATGGGTTTGCGTGGTCAGTAGGAAAAAAATCGGGGAGCCAGTGGTGCATTGTGGGAACGCCATGTTAGTACACCTTGTCCACCATGCCTTGTGGTAAGAAACTCCTCACTCCTCGGCGAACTGGAACACTTTTGTTCCCCAATGACAGTTCTAACACTGATGGGAGTGTCAGTGATGATGACTTTCAAGGTTTTGAGAAGGTTGTGACCGAAACTAGTGACCATAATACCGGTAATATTGAGGAAAACCCAGACGACCCTCAGCCTTCAACCACCGGTGCTGTGGCATCTTGTTCATGTTCAGTTGTACCAGAACGAAAGAGGACACTCTTATTTACTAATATTCAGGGCTCTGATGTGAGCAATGGTGATGATAGTGAATATGAACTCCAAGCTCTTCAAAACAGTTCCAGTAGCGAGAGTGAAGTGGAATATTCTCCAGTGAAACATCAGTATATACGACGGTATATGCGCTCTGGTAGTGTGCCATATGCTGTTCCAAGGGGAAGGAGTATATCTCGGAGTACATCCCGTGGGCGTACAACAGGAACAGATAGTGAAAATGAAGATGATAGTGTTGCAATTGGGAAGAGAAATGTGAAGGCGCGAGGCACCAGCAGTGGACCATGCTGCCACCAATGCCGCTGACTCACCAGACCTACAACAAAGGCCACCCTCACCCCCACAACCACAACCTCCACTCCCACAACCACCTGTCAATATCCAGTACCCACCAGCAGACCGCACATGGAATTGGCAGGAAGCTGACGATTTTATTCCCAATCCCCATCACTTTGATGAAAGTCAAAGTGGAATATGCCCATCATGTACACTTGGAAACAATGCCACTGAACTGGAATGTTTCGAATTATTCTTTGACGAACCCCTGATGAAAATTATTGTCAGGGAAAGCAACACATACTACAAGTACACCATGGCAAACACAATACTTTCACCAAAATCACGCCTCCACAAGTGGAAAGAGACAACTGTGGCTGAGATGTATCTTTTCTTTGCCACAATAATGCTTATGCCACATGTGTATAAGCACAGTGTCAAATCATACTGGTCGGCAGACCGCCTGATTGCAACACCAGGTTTCAGTGATATAATATCAGTGAATCGATTTGTGCTACTGTTACATATGCTACACTTCTCAGACAAAACAAGGCCTGATAGAAATGGCAGTTTATATAAGATTAGGAATGTGTTTCTGTATATGAAAGAGAAATTCAATATGCATTTTTATCCCTTCAGGAAGCTTGTTATTGATGAGTCATTGATTCTGTTCAAAGGTAGACTGTCGTTCAAGCAGTATATACCAAGCAAGAGGAAACGCTTTGGTATAAAGCTGTTTGTGCTTTGTGATTGCTACAGTGATCTAGTATTGGATATTATTGTGTACACTGGAAGTTATACATTGCAAGATACCAGGAAGTTATTGGGTATCTCTGGTGATGTGGTTAGAACAATGATGGAACCATATCTTGGTAAGGGGCATATATTATATACTGATAACTTTTACACAAGCCCCTCCCTCAGTGATTTTTTGCGAGTGAACTTGACAGATGTTAGTTACCATTTTGTCCTAGGCACATGTCGATCAGACACTAGGCCTGTTGTATATATGTGTGGGTGTGTGTGTGTGTAAGGAAACACTTCGAAATGTTTCGGCCCCGCTGGGAATTGAACCCGGGCCCTCCGTGCGTGAAGCAAGAGCGCTAACCACCATGCCATCGGGGCGTGTACAGTGCGTGCAAATCATAAGCATATGCCTAGGCTCAGTGCAGGCACTCGTAGAGGTCAGGTGCAGGCGTTTGCTGCCAATGACATCATGGCATTTAGGTGGCATGACAAATGAGTTGTCACACTGTTGTCATCAATTCACCCTAACGAAATGGCAGACACTGGTAGGCTGAATAGAGAGACCAATGAACCCATTCTAAAACCTGCAGCTGTGATTGACTACACCCTCAATATGCTTTCAGTGGACAAATGTGACATGCAAATTGGGTTTGCTGATTGTGTTCGCAAGAGTTATAAGTGGTACATAAAACTTTTTTTTCACATTCTGGACATTTCCATGTTCAATGCTTATAATATTTATAAGTTGAAGACCACAAACAAACCACCACATGGCGAATTTTGTTTGTCTGTCATCAGACAAATAATATTCAAGTGCCAAGGAGCAACACCTGCAATGGAAAACCGCCCACCAAGTTATCAACACCTACCCTCTCGTCTGAGGCCTGGTGATCACTTCCTAACAAAACTGCCTGCTACTGCTTGCAAGAAAAAGGCTCAGAAGAGGTGTTTTGTCTGTGCACATACAAAAAAAACGCCCACAACAACGCAGAGACACTCGTTTTATGTGTGTGGAATGTAAAAAACCACTGTGCATGGAACCATGTTTCAGAGACTTCCACAGGCTGCAAAACTTCTAGAAACATGTCCAGTGACTCTATATATGTATATATATGATTGAACAATAGAAATAAACAATATTTGTTATTGTAAATGTTTGTAAATACGTTGTGTAAACAAAATAGTGATAACAAACGTTATGCCATTATTGTGTAATAATTAGCAAGTGAATATTTGAAAAACAGCACTTATATTGGTCTCACAGGCCATAAAAGTTATTTAAAAAAATTAAAATGAAAAGAAAACAACTCCAAGACAGAAAATAAAACATTACCGGCCAACCGGAAGTCAGCGATGTTGCCGTAAGCGGTTTAATTTTGGTCAACTTCAATCCTCTATATCTCGGTAAGTATTGATCGCAAAAATGTTTTGTTTAGCCTATTAGATTAAAAAAAAACCTATCATTTCATAAGAAAAAAGAATTTTTTTTTTAAAATTCTGCGACCCTGAGAACGAGATTCAAACAGGGCCCTGCGACCCTGAGAACGAGATTCGGACAGGGCCCTGCGACCCTGAAAGGTTTAAACTGTCCAAACATAGATCTATGTTTGTACCACTAGCGCTCCAAATGTAGATCTACGTTTTATTTTTCCTGCCTCCAAATTTGGCACAATTGGCCTGAGATGCCTGCTCAGTATAGAATGGGTCTTAATACTCGGTGTGTGCAGTATTAAAAAAATCTGGGACCACTTAGTACCTTGTGGGAGCACCAGCTAGAGCAAATAGCATGGAAACACCAGGGATTCACTGATGTCGTGTCGTATTAACACTCCCCTTTTAAGAGGAAAGTGATGTTGATCCAAAGTTTAGTGGCTGTGAGATGGATGTGGCCACAAGTGATCGAGGAAATATAAAAAACCTCGATAATAACCCATGCGCAACATTTGTGCAACATCCTTTCACTTTTTATACCACTGGTAGTGTCATCCTGCCAGAATGTCCTATAACCTATGCCCTAAGTAAAGAGAAACGATTCTGTAATATGTGTAATACGTATTCGACAGGCTGGCTGGTTGGCTGGTTGGCTTTGGCTGGCTGGCTGGCTGACTGACTTTGGCTGTCCTTCATTCTATCTGTCTGTCTATCTCTGTCTGTCTCTCTCTCACAGGTACACATAAGTACAGTTATCATACATAGTGTAAATTACCTAGGATAACCCAAAATCAGTGCTATACACTGTGCTTGTAGCTATAAGGCATAATATGCATGACTGGCAAGTAATACCATGTTCACTTGATCAGGGAAACAGACGTGACTGCATCGTGTGTAATAACTGTTGGTTCATGAGCCACTCTCTGAGAGAGAGAGAAGCAGACAGAAAGACAGACACACAGGCGAAAAGAAAACAGACACAGGCAGACAAAGACAGAGGCACACAGGCAGACAGAAAGACAGAGTTAGACAGACAGACAATGTTTATGTGTAACAGTGAAAACAAAGCCAGGGTTCCCTCAGCAATACGATCAAGTGTCAAACACTGCTGCACTGTCAGCAGTTTAGTGACACTCAAGTCTTACACCATGCTTCAAGGAGTTTCATATATACTCCATTGTGTCTAAACATTGCTGGGACCTATAAATACTTTGTATATATTTCTAGACAATAGTAAATGACCAAGGCAGGTGAAAATGTTCAGCTGTCATGTGTTTGTGACTATTTGAGTACAATTTCAGTACCCAATATTAGTGTCAGAACAAAGATTGGGTATGAAATCACAAGAACTACTATAAATTGTAATTATCAGAACATAAAAATTATATAAAATAATATAAAAAAGAAAAAAAAAAAGGTATATCAAATCACTTCTGCAAGCAGCAGGACTCAATATTGCCATCAGGTGAGCATCCAGTGCCAACTTTGCGGGCTTATAT
>WNWK01043394.1:0-15520 GCA_009830355.1 Cherax destructor
CAAATTCAAATTAATTTTTTTTCTCTTTGGGAAAAAATCTGAGTTTAATTTAAAATATTGTTAAGCAAAAAAAATTCACTAGCTCTGCTTTCAGTTAAATTTTTAAATTTTAAAAAAATCATCCTTTATGCTGGGTAGCTGGTTACAAAATTCATAGTAAAGTGATTTAGTTTAAAAAGGGGGAAAAAATTTTTTTTCTTGAGAGTGGAAATGGGGAAAAAAAAAAGGGAAATTACAGTAAAAATACTTTTAAAAAAATAATCACTATTTGGAACTCTTAATAAACCATAGCACGGGTGGGGATAGAACCTACATCAGAAAATAAAAATTTTCCAGACCGTCGTTAGCCCAAAAGTATGGTTTGTTTGCAATCCTGTCTTTTTAAATTTCGGGGAATCATGAGAACATTGTAATAATGAGAACTTCCTGTCAAACTTGAAATATACAGTGAAAAACCATACTGTCTTTAATATATACAAAGTTTTTTGTAAAAATCATACTTTAATAGTAGTATATAAAAATTTTAATTATCACAGTGGGTGGAAATTTTTTTTTTAACGGGGTTTTAAAAAAAGACCCACAGGAAAAATTTTGATTTTAAAATCGGGAACTTCTAAATGACAGCATGATAAAAAAATCCAAACAAAAAAATTTATACAGTAGTAATACAGTGGCCCCCCGGGTAAAAAAAAAACTTCATTACAGAAGCCTGCTCAAGTCCATTAGACAATTTACTCCCTTAAAAAAAAATGTCAAGTAGGTTGGTCATTTCAGCCCCCCAAAAATACATTTAAAAAAAGCACAAAATTTTTATACTTACATAAAGATGATTTCCGTGGTGTAAAACCCTCGGGGGTCCACGGGTAGTGGACCCCGGTTTATGTTATTAATTCGTTCCAGAATGCTGTTAATACCGTTACCAAACGAATTTGTTCCCTTAAAATAATATAAATTAGATTAGCCCTTTCCCCCCCCCAAAAATACATTTTAAAAAAGCACTTACAAAAATACCAATAATTGTTTTTTTGGGGCCCAAAACAAACCGCGGGTCCACTGTAAAATTCTTTATTGTAATTATGTTATTGCAGGATAAATTGCATGTCAATGTAATATTTTTTTATTATCTAATGAAAGAGCATTTGAAGATTCAAACAAATTATAACAAAAATACATGGATTGGTTTTCAGGCTAGGAAATCTGCTTTGAAATTAAAAATTTTTGGGAAATTTTTACAGTTTTTTTGGGGGTTAAAATGAAAAAAATAATTTTCCCTTAAAGGAAGAAGTTTTGGTAAATGTTTTTTCTTTAAAGTGTTTTAAAATTTTCCCAAGGGTCCTTAAGAAAGGTTTTTCGGGAAAGGGAAAACATTTTCTTGGAAAAAATTAAATTTTCCCCTTTTTATTTGGGAAAAAAGGAAAAATTTTCTTGGGTTTTTCCTTTTAGCCCTTGGTAAAGGTCTAAATTTTTCCTCTTTGGGGGCCAAAATGGGAAAAAAGTCTAGTTTTTCTTTACCCCTTGGGTAATCTAGTTTTCCTCTTTAGCCCATGGTAAGCCCTTTTTTTTCCCCTTTTGGGGGCCCCTGGTAAGTCTAGTTTTCCTTTTTTTGGCCCGGGTAATCTGGGTTTTCCCTTTAAATTTTAGCCCATGGAAAATCTATTTTTCCTCTATTTAGTCCTGGTAATCAAAGTTTTCCTCTTTACCCCTTTTAAAAGCCCTATTTTTTTCCCCTATTTGGCCCATGGAAATTTGGGTTTTCCTCTTTTTAGCCCCAGGGGAAAGTCTATTTTTCCCTTTTTTTTTCTGTACATTTTTTTAACACAACGTCTCCCACAGGGGCGGGGTTGGCATAAAAAAAAACCCTTTAATCATTCACACTATCACGGGGGGGGTTACATTTTTAGAGGTCCCACAAAATTAAAAAACATTGGCCTTCAATTAAGTTTGCATAACTTTTCAGGATGGCCCCGTTTAACAGGTTGGGGTTTCCAAAACTACCTTAAAGCAAAAATCACTGTAAAGTGAAAATGGAACCCCTTTCAAATGCATATAAAACCTATAATATGTTTATACAATTTGGGCCCCGATGTAAAACTTCACTCCCAAAACCCGTTTAAATTATTTTTGAATGAAATTTTCTCCCTTAAAGAATGTCATAGGTTAGTTATTTCAGACCCCAAAAAAACCTTCCCCAAACCACAATTTTAAAATTTCATAATTTTTTAAATTTTCCCCGGGGTTTCGAAATCAGGGTCCACTGTACTATCTTTTAAAGTGACAAATAGAGCTAGGCCTAAATAATTTTTCCTTTTACATTACTAAATTTAAAAAGAAACTTTTTTTTTCTTTTTAAAGGGCCCCCTTTTTGGTGGGATGTATTCGATTTTTTGAAAAAAAAAAAGTTTTTTTGCATTTATGGATTTGGAAAAGACATATGGGGGGTGAATAGGGCGCAAAAAATTGCTAGTGTTTTGAAATAAGAGGTAGGTTACTGAAAGCAGTTAAAGTTTTAAGGATAAGAGGCTGGTTTAGAGTTTTAGAAGAAAGGGGGATTATTTTTCCCCGTAAAAATGGCCTCAGAAAAGGAATTTCTTTATGTCGCCATGGTTGTTCAATATATTAATAGACAAGGGGTTTTAAAAAAGTGAATGTTTTGGGTTTTGGGGAAAAGGGGGAGGATGTAAAAACAAAGAATCTAACACAAAGTGGGGTTGTGTCAGTTCTTTTTTCTGATGACACTGTGTTTTTGGGGATTCTGAAGAGAAGTTGGGGGCCTTTTTTGGTTGAAATTTGGGGGGTATGTAAAAAAAGGAAATTTAGGTGAACATAGGAAAGGCAAAGGGGATGAGGCTAATAAAAAAGTTCAGGTAATGAAATTGGATATCAGATTGGAGGGAGGGAAAATATGGAATATGCTTGTGTTCAAATGTTTGGGAGTGACGTGACAGATGGGTCTGTGAAGAAGAGGTGAACCATAAAATTGACAAGGGAAAAAAGGTGAGTGGTGCACTGAGGGTCTGTGGAGACAAAGAATGTTACCCCGGGGGGCAAAGGGGGGAAAAGTAGAAAAGTATACTGGTTTTTAGCACCCCTTATCTGGGGGTTAAAAAAAAGGGTTGTGAATGTTGCAACAAGAAAGGGTTTAAGGCAGTCTGAGGGGGAAAGTGTGGTGTGAATATCATCAGAGAATCCAAGCGGGGTTAAGGGGGGTGCAGGGAAATAAAAAATTTTTATCCATAGGGCTGAAAGGGGTTTTTGAGATGGTTTGGACATTTAGAAAGGGTGGGGAAATAAATAGAATGACTTGGAGGGTGTATTAATCTGTGGAAAAAGGAAAAGGGGAGGTAGGATCATCCTAGGAAAGGTTGGAATAAGTAAGTTTTATTCAGGTATTCGCAAATACAGTTACATTAAAATTATCATACATAGCAGCATATGTGTAGGGAACCCAAGGGGGGGGAGGGAATAAAAAGGGGGTTTTTTGTGCAAGGGCTTGGACTTTAGCAGCTGCCCTGGCGTGTTAGATGGGCAAGTGGGGACAGATGGTTTTGGACGTGACATACTGTTGGAGTGTGAGCAAAAAAATATTTTTGATGGGATTCAGGGAAACCGATTTGGGCCCCCCAAGTTTGTAAATTTGGGGAAATACGTTCCTGAGGAAGGGGGGATATGTTGCAGTTTTTTTAAATGTAGTATGGTGCCTGTGGCAAACCAGTGGTAAAAAATTGTTTCTTCTTTTTCAAATAGACTAACCTAATGAATTATTTTTTAAAGGGATAAATTGTTCGGTAATGGCTTTTAGCACTTCGGGAAGGGTTTTTTTCGTTACCCGGGGGGTCCACTGCTGTATAATGGAAAAAAACACCAAAAATGAAAATTATTCCCAAACCTAAGAAAAAAAAAAAAATACTGTGATGGAGAAGTCACAACTAATTTTAAATTTGGAGAGGAAATTGTAGATGATTTTTTTCAAAATGGACTATTATCACATGCTACTAAATGGTATGTAATGTACCATCAAATTTTGAAAGGAACTCATTCCTGCCCTGGTAATGTTATATCTCCAAACAACCCTGCAATGTCTTTTTTTCCTTTGGGTTAGATAAGTCTCACAACTCAGACTTCAGAAGGTTCAGTACTGTGGCAAATTCATTTATTTCTCCTTCCAGGCAAAAAATCAGAGCACCCTTAATTTCCTCCGGTCTAGCCAGAGGATCCCTCTAGGGACCCCTCAAAGGTGCAATGTTTGACGTGACAGTGATTAGATGGAATAAACTGAAGCAGTGATAACAGTGAATATAGCAGTTTGTTTAAAGTCTTTCAGAAATTGTTTTTAAAAAAAAAAAAATAAATTCAAATTTTTTTTTAAAGAATCATGCCCCTAAATATTTTTCTCAGTAGTTTTTTTCTTCCCTTATCACTTCCCCTAAAATTTGTGTTTTTTTTGTCCCCCCTTTTTTTGGGGGTTTGATGGTTAGTCCGCCCCGGGGGCCTTTCCCCCTGGTTCCCCATACCACACTCCCTCCATAAGCTTTATCAATCTCTTTTTTAAAAAAGGTGTATGGATCCCCCCTCCACTACATCACCCCCAAATTGTTCCACTTTCTGACAACGGGGGGGAAAAACTTCCTTCTCTTGACTCTTTTTAACAAAATTTCTAGTTGTGACCCCTTGTTTGTTTCCAATCTCAAAAACACCCTTCCCCCATCTACCTTGTAGTTCCCCCCAAATTATATGTCTTTTTTCATTTTTTCCCCCCATCCCTCTTGCCCCCCAAAGTGTCCCAGAATTTTTCCCCCCCTTCTTGTAGGACATCCCCCTTGCTTCAGGACTAGTCTTTTGAAAACCCCCTTTCTCATTCTTACTTGTTAGTGTGGGTTCCAAACTGGGTTTCATACTACAATATGGGCCTGAGTACAGGGTTGTACAGTTTTGGGAAGTTCCTTACTAAAATTTTTGAAATCTTTCTTGGGGTTCCCAAACCCCCCTTTATGCTGCAGCAGTTATTTTGTTGATGTGCACTTCACAAAATATCGGGGGATTTTACCCCCCGGCCCCTTTTCAGTGGGGTTTTTGGGGTTTTTCCCCCCCATGCCCTGTAGACTGTTCTCTGTCCCTTCTTTTTTTCCCTTTTAAATCTTCATGACTTTGCACTTGGGGGGGGTTGTTTTTTGGTGGGGTTGAACTCCGGAGCCAGTTGCTGGACCAGGTTTAAAACCCCCTTTTCAGACCCTTTTTTGTAGCCCCATCATCTTCATCCAACTGAATTCTTCTTTTAAATTACATCATCTAAAAGTACACCTCTGAATCTTTTTCCCTTTTGTCATTTTCCCCATATCCAGAAACAGCCCCAAATTTTGGGCCCCGGGGAACCCCCCTTTCATAGATGCCCACTCTAAAACCCATCATATCCAATCCTCTTTCCCCTTTCCCGTTGGGGATTCTTTGATCCATTGCTTTTTTTCGTTTCCCCTTCCTTTTTTCAGCTCTTCCCCAATCTTTTTGTGAAGTGTGTAAAAACCCTTCTTACAGCCCCAAAAAAATAAAATTTCCCACCCCCTCTTTTTTGTCTGTCGCTTTTTTTAAAAATCAGTGGTTTTTGGGCCTTTTTTCCCTTTTCCCGAAAAATTGGGCTTCCCCTTTAAATTTTTCTTCCTTTCAGATTTTCCCTTTTCCTTGAAAAACCCTTCCCATGACTTTGCATATACCCCGTGTCAGTGACCTCTCTGTAGTTTAAAGCACCTCCCCTTTTTTTAAAGAATGGTCTTCTTTCCCTGTCTTCCACACCTAAAATTTTTGCCCTGTTTTACAGATGTTTTGAAGATTTTTAAAATTTCCCACAGCACCTCTGCTCCCTCTGGGGCCCGGAAAAAATTTGGGGGCCCCCCTGGGGGTATCTATTTCCCTCCCCCAGCCTCTTCACCTCCTCAGTTTTTTTGTGCCCCGCACTTGTTGGTGTCCTCACCATTCTGACTTCAGGAGTCATTTGTCTCAAACAAATCCCTTCCTCAATTCAGTGACTTCCACATACTTTCTCAATTAACTCTTGTGATCTCACCTCCTTCCTTCCTTCCTCAGCCTGATTACCTGGTCTTTGACTGTTATTTTCCTCCTGATGCGTGTACAGCAGCTTTGGAGGTTAGATTTGACATTCAATGCTATGTTTTTTAGTATTGCCACTGGGCCTCCTCCTTATCTGTGCATATTAGTTTCTTGGTGTTGACTATTCTTATTTTTCATGGGTCCAACTGTTCTGCTATACTTTCATTCTCTAGCACATTTAGTTTTGGCCTCTACACCTTTGGGTGAATCAAGGCTCATTCTGGTCTTCCCATTGTTTCTGTTGGGGTGGTTAGAGTGTAGGTGTGAGATCAGCATTTACAGTGGTGGCAGGATTCGTTAGTGTACATGTGTGTGCCCAATGTAATATTTCACATGTGCTTTTGTGTGTGTAGATGTTTTGTGAGGCCTAGTTGACTTTTCTGCAGACTTAGGTTTTGTGCCATTTTATTTACTGACATTTTTCTAGTAATGCAACCTTTTTCTATTGTTGTTCTCTCTAGTGGCATATGATTAATAATTTTGTACTACCTATATGTGGTTGTGAGGTCATCAGATCATAGCTCCTGTTCCTCTTCATGGTAGAGCCTATATATCCCTGCTCCATGAGCTTTATCATACTCTTCTTAAGGCTATGTATGGAATTTACTCACTGCCACTCAGATTATTCCACTATAACCCAGCTCCCAAGGCTGAAATACTTCTAACATCCCTACCAGTCATCTAGGTTTCAACTTCAATTGGCCCCTTGATAGACCTGTCCCATCTCTAAACCAATTCGAGCTGTCCACCTTATTAATTCCCCCTCAGTATTTTACTCAGTAAATATCGTCCTACCATCTCCTTCTATCCTCTAGTGTCATCGAGTTGAGTTCCTTAATCTCTGCCATGAACCATGGCACTTTGCTTCAGTTCCGGTTAAATCTTGTTGCAAACTTTTACTTTCTCAATTTCTTGGCGTATTTTGACTAAATTGGGTTCCTGCAGTTTTCCCTTCTCCGGTATGGGCCTGACATACTGATTGCCACAATGTTCTGTAATGACTCCCTTTGCTCAGATGTTGAAATGCTATTCTCCAAGAGTTTGCCAATTGCCCCACTTGCTGCAGTGGTTGTTGATTGATGTGCCTCCAGGGGACATGTTCATTATAATGCTTACCCCAAGATCCTTTTTCCCTTTAACCTTTTGGGTTTGGGGTCATACTAGTCACGGCTTAGCTGGGTTTTCCACGTATTAGTACGCATAAATTCTAAGCCCTTTCAGGTGGAAATGCGGGTGGCCTAGTGGTGAGAGAATGGGTCTCCGTGGTCAGTGTGCAGTAGGAAAAAAATTTGGGGGACCCAGTGGTGCATTGTGGGAAATATTAACACCATTTCACCATGCCTCGCGTAAAAACTCCTCACTCGGGAAATTGGAACACTTTTGTTCCCAAGTGACAGTTCTAACACTGAGGGGAGTGTCAGTGATGATGAGTTTCAAGGTTAAAGGAGGTTGTGGCTGAAACTAGTGACCATAATACCGGTAATTTTGGGGGAAAAACCCCAGACGACCCTCAACCTTCCACCTCCGGTGCTGTGTCTTGTTCCGTTAAATTTTACGCAAACGAAAAAAGGCTTTTTTTACTCATATCCCAGACTCGGGTTGAGCAATGGCGATAAGTGATAGTGAATATGAACTCCAAGCTCCCAGTTTAAAGAAAGCGAGGTGGAGCGGAATTTCGCCAGTGAAGCATCATTTCGACGGTATATTGTTTCTGGTATTTTATGCTTTCCAAGGGAAGGAGTACATCTGGGAATTCCCGTGGGCATACAACAGGCACAGATGGTGAAAAAAATATGATAGTGTTGCAATTGGCATAAAAAATGTGCATTAAATCTGGTGGTGGTGGTGGGCTAGTGGTGGGGGCCAGGGGGAGGCACCGGTGAGCCGCTCCCCCACCCCGGCTGACTCACTCACCAAATGGCCCTCACCTCCCACCCCCACCCAACCTCCCCAAAAAACCCTCCACCCACCTGTCAATACCCAGTCCCCCCAAACGGACCCACCGGGGTTGGGGGGCTGACAATTTTTTTCCCCAACCCCCATAGTTTAAAATTAAATTCAAAGTGGAAAAAACATCATGCATTGGGAACAAACCACTGAACTGGAATATTTGGGTTATTTTTGACAAAACCCCTGATAAAAATTATTGTCGGGGAAAGCAAAATCTCCAGGTACACCATGGCAAACACAATACTTTCACCAAAATCCTCCTCAAAAGTGGAAAAAGACAACTGTGACTGGGATGTATCTTTTCTTTGCACAATAATGCTTTCCCACATGTAAAAAGCACCGTGTCAAATCATACTGGTCAAAAGACTGCCTGATTAAACCAGGTTTCAGTATAAATATCAGGGAATCGATTTGTGCTACTGTTACCTATGCTACACTTCTCAGACAAAACCAGGCCTGACAGAAACAACAGGTTATATAAGATTAGGAATGTGTTTCTGTATCTGAAGAAATTCAATATGCATTTTATCCCTTCAGGAAGCTTGTTATTGATGAGTCATTGATTCTGTTCAAAGGTAGACTGTCGTTCAAGCAGTATATACCAAGCAGGAAACACTTTGGTATAAAGTTGTTTGTGTTTTGTGATTACTACAGGTCTTGTATTGGATATTATTGTGTACACTGGAAGTTATACATTGCAAGATACCAGGAAGTTGTTGTATCTCTGGTGATGTGGTTAGAACAATGATGGAACAATATCTTCGTAAGATGCATATATTATATACTGATAACTGGTACACAAGCCCTCCCTAGTGATTTTTTGCGAGTGAACTTGACAGATGTGTGCGGTACAGTGCGTGCCAAATCGTAAGTATGCCTAGGTTCAGTGCAGGCACTTTAATAGAGGTGAGGTGCAGGCGTTTGCTGCCAATGATATCATGGCATTTCGGTGGCATGACAAACAAGATGTCACACTGTTGTCATCAATTCACCTAATGAAATGACAGACACTGGCAGGCTGAATAGAGACCAATGAACCCCATTCTAAAACCTGCAGCTGATTATTGACTACACCTCAATATGCGCTTAGTGGCCAAATGTGACATGCAGATTGGGTTTGCTGATTGTGTTCTAAGAGTTATAAGTGGTACATAAAACTCTTTAAACATTCTGGACATTTCCATTCTCAATGCTTACAATATTTATAAGTTGAAGACCACAAACAAACCACCATATGGCAATTTTGTTTGTCTGTCATCAGATAAATAATATTCAAGTACCAAGGAACAACACCTGCAATGAAAACCGCCCACCAAGTTATCAACACTCTACCCTCTCATCTGAGGCCTGGTGATCACTTCCTAACAAAACTGCCTGCTACTGCTTGCAAGAAAAGGCTCAAAGAGGTGTTTTGTCTGTGCACATACAAAAAACGCCCATAACAACGCAGAGACACTCGTTTATGTGTGTGGAATATAAACACCAGTGTGCATGGAACCATGTTTCAGAGACTTCCACAGGCTGCAGAACTTCTAGAAACATGTCCATTGACTCTATATATGTATATATATATGATTGAACAATAGAAATAAACAATATTTTTCATTGTAAGTGTTTGTAAATACATTTGTAAACAAAATAGTGATAATAAACTTTATGCCATTTGTGTAATAGTCAGAGTGAATATTTGAAAACAGCACTTATATTGGTCTCACAGGCCATAATAGTTATTTGAAAAAAAAAATTAAATCGATAAGAAAACAACTTCAAGAAATAAAATAAACTTACCAGGCCAACGGAAGTCAGCGATATTTGCCTTCAGCGGTTCAATTTTCTTCAACTTCAATCCTCTATATCTCGGCAAGTATTGATGTAAAAATGTTTTTTTTAGCCTATTAGATTTAAGAAAAAACTATCATTTCATAAGAATTTTTTTTTTTTAATTCTGCGACCCTGTGAACAAGTTTCGGAGAGGGCCTTGCGACCCCCAAGGGTTAACTGACATTTGCAGCCTTTGAGTCCCTAACCTTTATTTTTCTGTGAAGACTATGAGCACCAGCATCTAGGACCTTCCCTTTTATACGAAACAAATGCATAAAAAGATGTTATACAGTGGACCCTTGGTTTCGTGCATCTCCAAACTTAAACATTTATGTAAATGTATTTTTGTAAGTGCTTTTGTAAGTGTACTTTTGGGGTCTGAAACGACTAATCTAATTTACATTTGTTCTTATGGGAACAAATTCATTCGATAATGGCACTCAAACAGCATTGGAAAGAATTTCAACGAAAACAGGGTCCACTGTACTTGAAGTGTCAGATCAGTAATGATACTGTATGCAGCATCAGCAAAGAGGGCAGAATGTCGACTAGATCTTGAGGTTTATAATCAGATAAGTCCAGAGCTCTGGAAGATGCACTATGAGGAGAAGATTACAGGAAGTAAATCAACGAACTGGGAAGAGGAATAAACAGGACGTATGGGACAGACTATTTGAAATAAGAATACCAGTGATAAGTGGACATGGAAGCTAAATAAGAAATTTGATGAACATTAATAGTGCTTGAAACACTTCACAGTCTTAGGGTGTTGGGAACTGGAATGAGTTGAAGAGCAAGTGGAAGGACAAAATTTGTACACTGTTGCAAGGGAAGTTATGGCAAGGCCCAGGAGAACAAAATCAATAATGTCAGCCAATTTAGTCTCAGATGGAGCCAAGAGCTATGACTTGATCCTCCTCTAAGACAAATTGGTGATATGCACGCACACACACACATCTGACTGTAACATAAATTTATGAACTTGTGACATCGATACAAATTAGAGGAAGAGTACAAATACACGAGCATCTCTCACGCATGATGAACATGCCACATATGCACATACAGTGGACCCTCGGTTTTGTTAAAATTCTTTCCAGAATGCTGTTTGAGTGACATTACCGAACTAATTTATTCCCATAAGGACAAATGTAAATTAGATTAGTCGTTTCAGACCCCAAAAGTACACTTACAAAAGCACTTACAAAAATACATTTACATAATTGTTCGAGTTTGGAGATGCACAAAACCGAGGGTCCACTGTATATGTAAGCATGCTCCAGGTGAGCGCATGCATGCATAAACTTGCCACGCGTGTGTACTCTACCACCATGTAATTCTCCATCCTCTCTGACCTCTATTTTTGTTTTCATTTACTCCTTTCATCCTTCTTCCCTCCCTGACCCTTCTCTCCCTGCATTCACATGTGTCTGTCATCTGTTTCCTCCCTCCCTTTATGAACTCTCATTGCCTCTCAAAGGGCACTGACATGATACATGTACATGTACAAAGAAGTATAATAGTTGAGTGTACATGCCAAAAGCCCTTTTATATGTAAAGCATTTCGAGCAAACTTAAAATTAGCTTAAGATTAATAAGGCAATAACAGTACATATGGTCATTAGATGAGTCTCTTGTATTCATTGTAACTCGAGTACAGTGGATCCCGAGTTCGAGCACCCCGGAAATCGTACACATTATGTAAGTATAATATTGTAAGTGCTTTTGTAAGTGTATTTTTGGGGGTCTGAAATGGACTAACCTACTTGCCATATTTCTTAAGGGAGTAAATTGCTTCGGTAATGGCACTTGAGCAGGCTTCTGGAATGAATTTTGCTCGTTACTCGGGGGTCCACTGTATTCTATTAGGTCATGCTATATGGCTTTAATAAGTCTTGTAGAGAAGACATACAATTTTGATTGCAGTGGACCCTCTTGTTTTCGTTACCCTCTGATTTCGTGATTTTTGGTTATCGCCGACTTTTTTTGTCAAAATATAGTCTCTGTTTTCGTTAATTCCTCTGGTTTGCTGGACGTACGGAACACGTCCGAGTGCCCACAAAGCTTCCCACACACCATTCTGAGTCTGTGGCATTGTTTCTTGGCGAGTGAACATAACCCTGCGAGATCATACAAAACATTTCGTAATAATCCATTTTTTTTGCGCTTTTTTATTGTGTGTGACTGCTAAATAAGCCACCATGGGCCTAAAGAAAGCTCATAGTGCCACCCCTTTGGTAAAGGAGGTGAGAAACACAATAGAATTCAAGAAAGAACTCTTAGCAAAGTACCAAAGTGGAGGAGGAGAGAGAGGGATAATGTGCCGCCTTCAGTGATTCTACTATATGTACGATACTAAAGCAGCAGGAGTCAGTAAAGACTATAGCGCCAGCTAGCGATAAAGTGTAGCATTAACAGTGTAGCAAGTAATTTCAGCGATTAAGCAATAGAAAAAGACAACACGAAACTAACTCTTCCAATGTTGTTGGAGGTATATAGGGCCCACTGATAACATACGCTGCCCCTGCCAGCATCTCCTCCAAGGTAAGTGTAAATATTTCTTATTTATAAAGTTTAAATATTTCTTATTTATAAAGTGTAAATATTTCTTATTTATAAATTACGTACATTGTTTCAGTGTGACTAGTGGCAACCACTACTATACAGCTTATGCTGTCAGTGGCCCTGATAAACAACAACAACAACAACACCACTTGTCACATACGTAATGACATATTTTATTCATTCTAGAGTATGTACAGCTGTATAACCCCTGTGGTTTAGCGCTTCTATTTGATTATAATAATAATAATCTAGAGTATGTACAGTGTATCATGTTTCTATGTTAATAATATTGTTTATGTCATATTAGATGAATTGTGATAGATAAATAAGCCGTAGAGTTGATATTAGCATCATAGTGAAGCATTTTGTCATGTCTTCAAACAATAAACTTGCCTCCCTCTGGAACAGATTAATTGGATTTACATTATTTCTTATGGGAAATATTATTTCAGTTTTTGTCATTTTCATTTTTCGTCAGACTCTCTGGAACGGATTAATCACGAATACTGAGGGTCCACTGTATTAACCTTAGGTGGATACATTGGAGTGATTAACATTTGAGATGATTACAGATATTGAGATACGTATATATTGATTATATTGATGAGAAAGTTTTACCTATGTTCATGATATTGAGCAAATGCCATAAGGCAAAACACCATAAAGCAGAGCCCTACTGTATAGTTTTTACATATGTACGTATTTATGATGTTCTGGGATAGGTTAAAGAGATAATGTGTTTTTTAACTGTAGTTTTAAAAATGATAGGAAAACTAGTGGTTCTGGAGATTTCTGGCAGTGTTCCTGGTTTTGGGCCCTTTATGTACAATGAGGTTTGAAAAGATTTAGCTTATTGTTGTGTCTATGAGTCGTATTGCAACTGTCAAGAAAGCGTTTCAAGTCGGGATTTATATTAGAATTGATTGTTCTGTAAATGTAGGTTGCACAATAGTACAAGTGAATGTTTTGTATAGTTAGTAGGTTTAGGTCTTTGAAGAGTGGGAAGGGGGTGTTGTCTAGCAGTGGATTGTGTGATCATTCGCACTGTGGCTTTTTCTATTATTGATTTTAGGGGGTTTTTCGTTGGGAACCCCAGGCACAAATAGCATAGGTGAGGTATGGGTAGATCAGTGAATAGTATAGTGTAAGTAGTGCTGTTTGTGGTACATAATAATGTATCTTTGAGAGGATGCCAACTGTTTTAGAAACTTTTTTGTGTGTTGGATATGGGTGTTAAATTTCTGGTTACTATCAAGATGCAGACCCAAGAATTTTCCTCATTAATTTAGCAAAAGGTTGTTTTGATAGTTATGGTTGCACTCGCCTCAGTTAGTCTTGTTGGTTTTGTAATTGCTGGTATGAGTAGTGTATTGTTATATTGTTAATAAACGAACAGGTTGGTTTTATACCCCCAAAATGCCCCAATGCACAGATATTAGGGGCTTTGGCATGTCATCTCATCAATAACTTTTATTTTCTACCCAACCATGTATCATTGTACCATGTCTCAATAAAGTATTATTATTATTATTATTATTATTATTATTATTATTTTTATTATTATATCTTTTGGGGCCAAGATTGATGTTGAAGTCTCCTGCTAGTATTAGGTGCTTATTCATTTGTGTATCTATAATCATGTTCTTAGTTTATCACTAAAGTCTGGGATATTAGAGAGGCATCCTGTATAGGCCCCAATTTATAGTTTTTTTTTTTTTACAGAGATTTTAAAAATTATTCACCATCCCTTTTAAAAGGGTATGGTGTTGCACATGATAGTTCATTGGAATAATAGATGGCAAATTCCCCCAGTTTTTTTGTCCTGCAGGTAGGGGTTGTTTTATATCCTGGAGTGTAGATGTTTTGTGTCTTTTTTAAAACCCGGTTTCAGTGAGATTAATACAAGAGAAGTTTATCTTTAATGAATCTAAGAGTGCCGGGGGGTCATCATAATGTTTACTTAGGGATCTAATATTGTAATTAAAATTTTTAAATTTCGGGGATTGCTTAGACAGTACTGGCTTCTGTTGCTGTGTAAAAGGCAGTTGAAGTTAAATGGTGACTGGGATTTAGATTACAGGGGCCCCCCAAAATTTCGGTAAAATTCATCGGGGGGGTCCCCCCACCAACAATTTTTTCCCCCTTTAAAGGGAAAAAGGTCAAGGGTTGTCCATTTCAGACCCCAAAATCTTCAAAAGCATTACAATATTACACTTACATAATTGTACATTTTTGGGGACCAAACCCCCATATAGGTTCAGTTCAGGGTCGATGTCAGCATTGAGCATTTGAGGTTAACGGTAAATTTAAAAGATAATGAATTTTAGAAACGTGATAAGGGGGGGTTTTTAAAACAGGGGCCCCCCGGTTTTTTTTCACCCAAACTCGAACAATTTGGGTATTTTTAAGTGCTTTTTTAAATGTATTTTGGGGGTCTGAAATGACTAATCAATTTACATTTTTTCCCTTTTGGGGGAAAAATTGCTGGAACGGCACTCAAACAGCATTCTGGGGAAAAATTTTTTGAAAAAACCGAGGGTCCATTTTAGGAACCCCGGTTTTAAGAACACCCCCCAAAACTAAATGTAATATAATATTGTGTGTTTGGAAGTGTATTTTTGGGGGTGAAAAATAACTACGTGACATTTTTCTTAAGTAAAAATTTCAATGGCACTTGAGCCTGGGGAATTAATTTTTCTTAGGGAGACTGTATCTGTAAAAATGGGGGGAAATTGAATAAGGGTGTAAGTGTATATTTTCCAAAATTGTACAACCTAATGAACATACAGGGGGCCTTTTAGTTAAAGCACCCGAAAACATTTTTGTCAGTGGTACCCCTTAGCGATGGTCCCCCAAAAACGGGGGCCTTTTTTTTAAGTTTATTTTTTAAATGCTGTTGTAAGTATATTTTGGGGTGAAGGGCAGTTCGTTTTTGGAATGGCACTTGAACAGCATTCCGAAAAAAAAAAGTAATCAGGAAAAACTGTATATTAAAATAGTAGTAAAATGTAACGAACTATTAAACTAGGTTTAATAGCACCTAACAGTTATTGAAAATGCTATAATTAATTTATACAGTAGACAG
>WNWK01043395.1:0-15520 GCA_009830355.1 Cherax destructor
TTCTTTTACAACCCCATCTATAAATATATTAAACAACCATGGTGACATTACACAACCCTGTCTAAGACCTACTTTTACCGGGAAGTAATCCCCCTCTCTCCTACACACCCTAACCTGAGCCTCACTATCCTCATAAAAACTCTTTACAGCCTTCAGTAACTTACTACCTATTCCATACACTTGCAACATTTGCCACATTGCTCCCCTATCCACTCTATCATATGCCTTTTCTAAATCCATAAATGCAATAAAAACTTCTCTACCTTTATCTAAATACTGTTCACATATATGCTTCACTGTAAACACTTGATCTACACATCCCCTACCCACTCTAAAGCCTCCTTGCTCATCTGCAATCCTACTCTCTGTCTTACCTCTAATTCTTTCAATAATAACCCTGCCATACACTTTACCTGGTATACTCAGTAAACTTATTCCCTATAATTTTTACACTCTCTTTTATCCCCTTCCTTTATATAATCCGTAGGTACCTTCCCTCTTTCATACATTTATTAAACAAAAATACCAACCACTCCAGCACTATATCCCCCTGCTTTTAACATTTCTGTCATGATTCCGTCAATTCCAGCTGCTTTACCCCCTTTCATTCTACGTAATGCCTCACGCACCTCCCCACACTCACATCCTGCTCTTCTTCACTCCTAAACGATGTTGTACCTCCTGGCCAGTACATATATATATATATATATATATATATATATATATATATATATATATATATATATATATATATATATATATATATATATTTTGTTCTTGAGTGTGTGTGTGTGTAGTACCTAATAAGTGGAATAGTCCAGTTTGGCCTATTTGCCAAGGGTTCACTCTGCCGAATAAGCTGAATTAAAAAAAAAATATACCATAAATCAACGGAAATCAATCTGAGCATTACTAAAAATATATGTATCATTGATTTTAAGGAATAGTAAATAAATTTAAATTAACCTATGATATATACAACAGAATTTAGCTAAAAAAATTATGTGAGTTTATGGAAGGTTAGGTGAGGTTTATGTGTTAGTTTTTTTCCAAAAATAAAAATCTTTATAGCATTGGTAATAAACAAAAATATAGCTATCAATCTGTAAACTACAATTTTGGAAAAGTTTAATTTATAAGGGAGTTCACCCTATTCGGCAAGTTCGGCTTATTTAGTAAGACACACACACACACAGTGTGTGTGTGTCGTGCAGTGATGTATAACCCACCACAGAACAGCAAGAGGCCAAGGCAAGAGTATGATGAGAGTAATAGAGCTATGGTTGACACACTGGCTGAAGTGGCCAGAAGGGCTCATGCGAGCAGGGCAAAGCTACTGATTATGGGAGATTTCAATCACAAGGAAATCGACTGTTAGAACCTGGAGCCACATGGGGGCTAAGAAACTTGGAGGGCTAAAAAGATGGAGGTGGTACTGTGAAACCTCATGTAAGGTGAAAATTAAGGTGAATTTAGGCCTAAGGAGGCAGGTTTCAAGTGGTAATCAGTTGCCAACAGTCGCCAGAACCCTACCATGCCGGTCAGCTCGTATTAATAAAATTTAGTGATACTATCCACCTAGAGTCATCATTCAGAAAACTTACAGTGTTGCCGTAGCTATTAACTAGCAACAAATCGGTACTTATTGTGTTGGAGTGACGTATACAGTTTGTGGAAATAAACTAAACCTGTAGTTAGCAGCGGTCGCAATATACACAACGAAAATCAAATATTCCTCCAGTAATCTTCATCTTCAGAAGCCACGGCTGCTCCAACACGCAAGTTAAACTTTTTGTATCAAACTGAACACATATTACTCTGTTAAATATTCTTCTAGTAGTTCTTTTCATGTGCTAGTCCAAAATCACCGACTGGATACGTCCAAAATAAATGATCCACTAATCCGGATTCGCCCGGGTTCGTCCAAGAAAAACGTGAACCAACGACCGGATTCAAACGAATTCGTTGAAAACAAGGTATCCTCTGACCAGATTCATAAGGTGACTGGGTTTTACACGCCCTCATTAAACACCCAAACAGCAACAACAACAAATAGATACAATACAAATAGACAGATCTACTTTTAAGGTGTTATTAGAAAAAAAAATATACAGTGAGCCACAAACCGGATTCGCTCGGATTCGTCCAAGAACTAAGTGAACAAAGGACCGGATTCAAACGGCTTCGTTGGAAATAAGCCAAATCGGAAGAACTGTTAAAAACAACTAAATACTTCGAGAAATTATAGACTAGCTAGCTAGGAGAGTTTTCAAATGCTGTAAGATGACCACCACCATGACCACCACCATGAAGATCTGTGTAGTCTATAGAAAGGGTAAGGGACGAAAACAGGCCTGGATTGTTTGCAATCTCTGTGGTCAATGGTCCCATGGTATATGCAGGGATTTTCAACCAGTGACCACACTTGACATAAACACACAGAGATGTTTTTGGGTCTGCCCAAACGAGATACACCTGTATGAGGAAATTACATCTATATTAAAAGACAAGAACACCAATAAAAGATCCTTCTTGAAAGACATGTCAACATGGTATGACAGCTGATAAAATAAGATGGGTGGTTTGGACGGGGCTGTCTTGAACGACAGCGCTCCTGAGGGTGCTAGTGTTGTCCTGGAGGACAGTGCTCCTGAGGGTGCTAGTGTTGTCCTGGAGGACAGTGCTCCTGAGGGTGCTAGTGTTGTCCTGGAGGACAGTGCTCCTGAGGGTGCTAGTGTTGTCCTGGAGGACAGTGCTTCTGAGGGTGCTAGTGTTGTCCTGGAGGACAGTGCTCCTGAGGGTGCTAGTGTTGTCCTGGAGGACAGTGCTCCTGAGGGTTCTAGTGTTGTCCTGGAGGACAATGCTCCTGAGGGTGCTAGTGTTGTCCTGGAGGACAGTCCTGAGGGTGCTAGTGATGTCCTGGAGGACAGTGAACCAAAAGGAGACACTGGCCCTGGTGATGAAACAAATAAAGACAACGCTATTCAATTCACAGAGGTACTAAATAGCGATATTGCTGGAGATGGAACAAAAGGGGATGATGCCTCAGGGAACAGTGTCGACACATTACCAGTAAAACCTGGTAGAAGCAGTGATGTCCATACAGGGGGGATAGATAGGGAAGAAACTTAAAAAAATGCACCAGCAGCGAACGCAGCTACAATGAATCCTAGCAAACGGAAATCCAATCTATGCAAATACTATGCCTTGGGTATCTGTAAGCACGGTATATCTGGTAAAACAGGTGGGACATGCACCTTTGACCACCCCAAAAAATGGCGAACCCACATGGCCGCAGGAGATTGGAACTTCCCCTCCTGTAACTTATTTCACCCAGACTACGGGAAACAAAAGAGGGGAGTCACAATCCCTCCAGGGACGGAGTTTTTTTAGGGCCAGGAGGGAAAAAAGACTGGCAAGAAATGACAATAATCCTACACCAACTGAAAACACTTTTGGAGCAGAGGTACGGACACTGGCCTCCACTCCAGAACAACAGATATTAGAGCCAGCAAATAACCCCCCTAAATTCCACCAATATAACGACGTTTGTCTTTGCAAACATACAGGTTCTAAAGCCGACAAAAAACAACAAAATTCCTTATATCAAGGGACTGCTCACGGAGTCAAATGCAATGTTTGTGGCATTCACAGAGACCCACATAAAGGATCATTATGACAACGAAATATGGATCTCAGGTTATAACCTATTCAGATGCGACAGACTAAACAGTCAACAAGGGAAGGTTGGTCTGTACGTCACAGAGTCGCTCATTTGCTCAGAACTACTAAACACCTCAAATGATGTAGTTGAGGTTTTGGCGGTAAAGATTGAAAACCAAAACCTTGTCATTGTGGTGGTATACAAGCCTCCAGACGCAACTTCCAGCAATTCCAGGAGCAGCTTTTGAAAATTAACCACTGTCTGGAAAAATCTCCCAACTCCTGCCCCAAACATCTTACTACTGGGAGATTTAAACTTGAGACACCTAAAATGGAGGAGTATAGCAAACAATGCTTTAGCAGAGATCACCCCAGGAGGCAGCGCAGATGAAAATTCACACACACGCGAACTACTAAATCTCTGCGCCAAATTCACCTTAAACTAGCAAATATTAGATCCTACAAGACTAGAAAATACGCTGGACCTCATCTTCACTAACAACGACGATCTGATACGGAATATAACCGTATCAAAGACAATACACTCAGATCACAACATAATAGAGGTACAATCATGTATGCACAGGGATCATGACCAGCAAAATGTGATCAGTCAGGAAGGTCTCTTCACAAAATTCAATTTTAATAGCAAAAACATACAATGGGATCAAGTCAACCATGTCCTAAATGAAACATGCTGTGAAGATATCCTAAACAACACGGATCCAAACAGTTGCCTAGAAAAAGTGAACTCTGTGGTTCTTGAGATCTGCTCAATACACATTCCATTAAGAAAAAGAAAGAGAAGATGTAAACTAAAAAGAGAGACGCTCCCTATACAGACGAAGGCGAAGAGTCACAGAGGTAATGAGAGGGCCAATATATCTGAAATACGTAGAGAGGCACTGGTCAATGAAATTACAAATATGGAACTTAACCCCCTATCGCGTGCCTTCAGCATTCTATGGAGAAGGAGCATGGACACAGGGGTCATCCCACACACACTAAAAACAACAGACATAACCCCACTCCACAAAGGGGGCAGTAAAGCAATTGCAAAGAACTACAGACCGATAGCACTAACATCCCATATCATAAAAATCTTTGAGTGGGTTCTAAGAAGCAAGATCGCCAACTACCTAGATACACATCAGTTACACAACCCAGGGCAACACGGGTTTAGAGCTAGTCGCTCCTGCCTGTCCCAGCTCCTGGACCACTATGACAGGATCCTGGATGCTGTTGAGGATAAACAAAATACAGATGTAATATACAGACTTTGCAAAAGCTTTCGACAATTGTGACCATGGCGTAATAGCACACAAAATGCGTGATAAAGGAATAACAGGAAAAGTTGGTAGATGGATCTATAACTTCCTGACAAATAGAACACAAAGAGTAATAGTAAACAGTAAAGTCTGAGGCAGCCACGGTGAAAAGCTCTGTTCCACAAGGCAAAGTACTCGCTCCCATCCTATTCCCAATCATCATTTCTGACATAGACAGAGATGTAAGCCATAGCTCCGTGTCTTCCTTTGCGGATGGCACCCAGACTGCCATGGCAGTGACCTCCATCGAAGACACCGCAAGACTCTAAGAGGACATCAACCAAATCTTCAAATGGGCCACTCAAAACAATATGAAGTTCAACGAGGAGAAATTTCAACTACTCAGATATGGAAGGAAATAAAAAATGTATCAAGGTATACGACAAATTCTAACTATACAATAGAGCGAAAAAGAAATGTGAAGGTCTTGGGAGTGATAATGTCAGAGAATCTCGCCTTTAAAGACTACAACAATGTATCTACCTCATCGGCTAGGAAAATGATAGGATGGATAATGAGAACCTTCAAAACTAAGGACGCCAAGCCCATGATGACACTTTTCAAATCACTTGTTCTCTCTAGGCTGGAATACTGCTGTACACTAATGGCCCCCTTCAAGGCTGGCGACATTGCAGACCTGGAGAGTGTACAAAGAACTTTCACAGCACACATAAGTACGACAAAGCCCCTAAATTACTGGGAATTGTTGAAGGTTCTTGATCTGTATTCCCTGGAACGCAGGCGAGATAGATACATGATAATATTCACTTGGAAGGTTCTGGAGGGATTGGTACCAAACCTGCACACGAAAATCACTCCCTATGAAAGCAAAAGACTCGGCAGGAGATACAACATATCCCCGATCCCCGATGAAAAACTGGGGCGCCACGAGTACACTGAAAGACAACACCATAAGTGTCCGGGGCCCAAAACTGTTCAACTGCCTCCCATCATACATTAGGGGGATTACCAATGGCTGTCTTCAAAAAGGTACTGGACAGGCACCTAAAGTCAGTACCTGACCAACCGGGTTGTGGTTCGTACGTCAGTTTGCGTGCGGCCGACAGTAACAGCCTGGTTGATCAGACCCTGATCCACCATGAGGCCTGGTCTCAGACCCGGCCGCGGGGGCGTTGACCCCCGAAACCCTCTCCAGGTAAACTCCAGGTAAACCAACACGTAAGGGACACTACCAGAGAGAGAGGAGAGGATGAGCGAGCAAGACTTGACCTAGTATTCACCTTGAGTAGTGCAGATATTGAGTAGATCACATATGAAAGACCCCTCGGGGTTAGTGACCACGTGGTTCTGAGCTTCAAATACATAGAGTTACATATGGAGAGGGAAGCAGGAAGGGCAGGACGATTAAGCCAAACTACAAGAAAGGGGACTACACAGGCATGATGAATTTCCTGCACGGGGTTCAGTGGGACAAAGAACTGGCAAGGAAGTCAGTAAACGAGATGATGGAATATGTAACAACAATACGAAAAGAAGCTGAGGAGAGGTTTGTACCCAAGGGTAACAGAAATAACAAGATGTAGAGAGGCCAAAACCAAGTGTGCTAGAGAATGGAAGAAGTATAGAAGGCAAAGGACCCAGGAGAATAAGGAGAGCAGTCGTAGAGCCAGAAATTAATATGGACAGGAAAGAAGGGAGACCCAACGACAATACGAAAATGACATTAGCGAAAGCCAAATCTGACCCGAAGCCATTGCACATATACATCAGGAGGAAAATAACAGTAAAGGACCAAGTAATCAGGCTGAGGAAGGAAGGAGAGAAGATCACAAGAAACAGCGCTCCATATATAATATAATTGTCTGGAATTTCTACTGAAACCGGACGCGTATTATTATTGGTCAGGCAGAGTGGCCAGGAGACAGGAGCAGATAAGGTGTTTGTGGGGTTAGTAGGTGAAGGGCGGCAACTGGGTGAAGTCGTCATGGTTTGGCGTTAGTGAGAGTAGGTGGTTTGGTGAGTTTTTTAGTGTATACTATAGGTAATTTTGTTTGTGTTTAAGTGCTCTTCTGTTTATCTGTAAGGCCCTAGTATGCAGAGGCTTGTTTAAGTTTAGGGAGAGTACTATAGGGTGTTTTTGCCTGCTGGTAGACAGACCGGCAGAATGGGAAGGGGGGGGGGGCTGTGTCATAGAGTCTCCCTGTTTATAAATATGTATATATTTTGTGTCACTCACTAGTAGCTGAGTGCTAGTGAGCTAATGTGAACTGGAGTATGGTGATGTTGGTTGTAGTAGAGTAGGTTGTATATACGTTACTATTAATATATATTATATTTTTGTATTGGTGAGTTTTTGTGTCCTTCCTCATATTTACTATTTAAATTTATTCTTCATAATTTGTATGAAAGTACATGCTGGCCCTACAGTGGTTGCCTTTTCGTAATTTAAATGCCCCTAGACAGCAGGTTGAGCAGCCTTTAGGAACCAGGACATTTTATTTAAATTACCCGAGTGAAAGCCATAACAAGGAGCTCAACATGAGATTCAAAGAAGTGTTCACAGAGGAGACAGAAGAGACTCCAGAAAGACGTAGAGGGGGGGGGTACACCATCAAGTGTTGGACACAATACATACAACGGAGGAAAAAATGAAGAGGCTGCTATGCGAGCTAGATACCTCAAAGGCAAGGGGGCCGGATTATTATTATAATCAAAAAGAAGCGCTAAACCTACAAGGGTTATACAGCGCCTAAAGGGGGCAGGATAACATCTCTCCATGGGTCCTGAGAGAAGGAGGAGAGGCGCTATGTGTACCACTAACAACAATATTCAACACATCTATCGAAACAGGGAGATTACCTGAGGTATGGAAGACAGCAAATGTAGTCCCAGTTTTTAAAAAAGGAGACAGATAGGCAGCACTATACTACAGACCAGTGTCACTGACATGTATAGTATGCAAAGTCATGGAGAAGATTATCAGAAGAGTAGTTGAACACCTAGAAAGGAGTGAGCTTATCAACGACAACCAGCATGGTTTCAGGGATGGGAAATCCTGTGTCACAAACCTACTGGAGTTCTATGACAGGGTGACAGCAGTAAGACAAGAGAGAGAGAAAGGGGTGGGTAGATTACATTTTTTTGGACTGTAAGAAGGCGTTTGACACAGTTCCACACAAGAGATTAGTGCAGAAGCTGGAGGACCAGGCAGGGATAACAGGGAAGGCACTCCAATATTGTCAGGAAGACAACAGCCAGTCATTGTACGTTGCGAGGTGTCAGAGTGGGCGCCTCTGAAAACCGGTGCTGTTTTTGGTATTTGTGAACGACATGACAAAAGGAAGACTCAGAAGTGTCCCTATTTGCAGATGACGTGAAGTTGATGAGAATAATTCAATTGGACGAGGACAAGGCAGAACTACAAAGGATCTGGATAGGCTGCAGGCCTCGTCCAGCAACTGGCTCCTGGAGTTCAACCCACCAAGTGCAGTCATGAAGACTATGGAAGGGCAAAGGAGACCGCAGACGGAGTACATTCTAGGGGCCCAGAAACTACAAACCTCACTCAAGAAAAAGGATCTTGTGGTGAGTATAACACCGGGCACATCTCTTCAGGCGCACATCAACCAAATACCTGCTGCAGCATACGGGCGCCTAGCAAACCTAAGAACATCATTCCGACATCTCAATAAGGAATCGTTCAGGACCCTGTACACCGTGTATGTTAGGCCTGTAATGGAGTATGCAGCACCAGTTTGGAACCCACACCTAGCCAAGCACGTAAGGAAACTAGAGAAAGTGCAAAGGTTTGCAACAAGACTAGTCCCGGAGCTAAGGGTATGTCCTACGAAAAGAGGTAAAGGAAATCAACCTGACGACACTGGAGGACAGGAGAGATAGGGGAATATGACAGAGAGGGACACAGCAAAAAGGGGACACAGTTAGAAGTTGAAGACTCAGATGAACCACAGGGATGTTAGGAAGTATTTCTTCAGTCACAGAGTTGTCAGGGAGTGGAACAGTCTGGGAAGTGATGTAGTGGAGGCAGGATCCATACATGGCTTTAAAAATAGGTATGATAAAGCTCATGGAGCAGGAAGAGTGACCTAGAAGCGACCAGTGAATAGGCGGGTCCAGGAGCTATGACTCGACCCCTGCAACTACAACTAGGTGAGTACAACTTGGTGAGAACACATACAAACATAAATATATATATAATCAAAATTCCTTGCAGAAACAGAAAGGATACTCTCCACACGTGGATACGAACCCACATGTGGAGAGTGGCTTAGCTTTCCAATGTGATGCCTTAGACCACTCAGCTACAGATGCCTGAAAAACCTAGGTAGCCTGGTTACAATCCATGTTTCTTCCTAGCCCCAGGCATAACAGTGAGCCTCAGGCATGGTATCCAGCTATTTCATCCTCTTTCTGTATGTTCTGACCATACGAGCAATTTAATGGTTCTGTGGTTGTTTGTGTGGTGGGGCATGTATCAGGTAAACTAACCAATCAGCTGGTTAGAATATTGGAAAACTATATTTTTATATGAGAAAAATGAGTGAAGATCTAATTAGTTGAGAAAAGAGAGAGAAAGAGAGACAGAGAGAGAGAGACAGACAGAGAAATCAGGGGTAAATAATACGAATTTCACACTATCATCCATCTATAATTATCCGACTTTATATTCTTTGTCAGAGGAAATGATGAGAAATACCGTAATTTCCATTGCATACTTTCTCTCAGGCTCTTAAATAAAATATAATAGACTAACGTTACATACAGAAACTACAATTCATCTACAAATCATCGCCTCTGTTAGAACACTAATTGTGAAGACACAAGTATTCATTGACAAGTAACTAGTGTTCACTAGGTCGAAGAGATACCAAATGTCCTCACTGGCCCTAATTTATCTCGTCTTTCGTTCTGCCAACTATACGTAACAACCCCTTGGTTAGTTAACTCACCCCCAACAATGTTAACATAATAGTACACTCATACACGACTTCTTGAGCGCGTAATTCTCCCAATAATGTCTTTACATAAGACTTGGCTTTCTTGAAAGTAACATAAAGTAACATATTTCTTGAAAGTAACATAAAGTAACATATTTCTTGAAAGTAACATATTGTGTTGTAGAGGTCTGAGCTCAGACCTCTACAACACAATTGTCCTCACAGATTTGTTAAGTTATACCATGAATTATAACTACAAGTTATACCATGAATTAAGGAAAGATCCTGGACTTCACCTTACGAAATCAGACAGAGCAAATAGGATAGTAATTATGGACAAGGTAGGTTATAGGGGACAAATAATATTAGAAGACAGGGAAACTGACGAACCTCTTAACAACTCTCACTAGTTAATCAAGGCCGACCGAAACGTCTTCATAACTTTCAGTCTTATGTATCGGTGTTTCTTACAGTCAGGGTAAAGTGCCTTTATCTTCTTTACACTGTCCACTTTGTGTAATGTCTAATAATTTCCAATTCTTTAATTTTATTATATTTTTTTATATTCTCCAGTGGAAGGAAGGTGGTGCCTTTAAGCTGGTGAGATCTTGATCCAAGTGACTCGATATATCCTCTCATTTAAATTGAACCTGAATTTTGCCATTCCCAGGCGCCATGGGCCTCTACCCCCTGATAAAAATATAAACAAAGTAAGATAGAAGGGATAGAAAGAAAGAATGGTTGGAAGGGAAGGCAAGGGGGGAAAAAAGAGTTGGATGAGAATGCAGCAACGAAAAATAGGCAGGAGAGACAGGAAGATGAAGCAGGAAGCAGAAAAGGCAGGGTGTAATCCAGGCCGGGAAGGTACGATGAGAAGACAACGAAAGAAGACAGCAGGTGAAGGCAGTAAGGGAAGACAGCAAGTGAAGGCAGTAAGGGAAGACAAACAAGTGAAGCAGTAAGGAAGACAGCGTTTAATGAAGTATGGAAGACTGCCGCAATAAGGGAGTAGGAACATTGACATGAATAAGCAGTAAGGAAATTACAGCAAGAATGGCAAGGAAACAATCAACAGCAGTAAGGGAACATCAACAAGAAGGCAGTATGAAGACAGCAAGTGAAGGCAGTATGGAAGACATCATGAAGGCAGTAAGGAAGACATCAAGTGAAGGCAGTATGGAAGACATCAATGAAGGCAGCAAAGGAAGACGAAGTGAAGGCAGTATGGAAGACATCATGAAGGAGCAAAGAAAGACAGCAAGGAAAAGTAGTAAGGAAGACAGCAAGGAATGCAGTAGGAAGTTAAAGAGGAATAGCAGAAGGAAACAGCAATGAATAAGCAAACGAAACAAGTGAATAAGCAGTAAAATGATATGCAAGTGAAAAGAGTAAGGAACATCAATGAATACAGTAAGGAACATCCAAGCAAAAGCAGAAGGTACAAAAGTAAAGGGTAAGTAAGGGAAACGCAAAATAGCAGAGGAACAGGCTGAATAAGAAAAGGAACATTAACTGAAGGCATAAGGGAAGACATCAAGTGAAGGAAGGAAACATCAAGTGAAGGCAGCAAAAGGAAGACAGCAAGGAAGGCAGTAAGGGGAAAACAGCGAGTGAAGGCAGTAAGGGAAGACAGCAGGGAAGGGATAAGGGAAGACATCAAGTGAAGGCAGTGAAGGGAAGACTCAAAGAAGGCAGTAAGGGAAGACATCAATGAAGGCAGCAAAGGAAGACAGCAAGTGAAGGCAGTAAGGAAGACATCAATGAAGGCAGCAAAGAAGACAGCAAGTGAAGGCAGTAAGGGAAGACAGCAAGTGAAGGCAGTAAGGGGAAAATTATAGCAGGGAGGCAGTATGGAAGACAGCAAGTGAAGGCAGCAAACCGAATTAACAGCAAGTGAAGGCAGTTGGAAGACAAAGCAAGGAATAAGCAGTATGGAAGACAGCAAGTGAAGGAGTAAGGAAGACAGCAAGGAAGCGCAGTAAGGTAAAGACAAACAAAGGCAGTAAGGAAGACAACGCTAAAGGCAGTAGGAAGACAGCAAGTGAAGGGGAGTATGGGAAGACATCATGAAGGCAGTAAGGGAAAAATCATGAAGGCAGTAAGGGAAGAACTCATGAAGGCAGCAGCGAAGACAGCAAAGGAAGGCAGTAAGGGGAAAACCATGAAGGCAGCAGGAACATGGGTGAATGCAGTATGGAACATTGTTATGAAGGCAGTATGAAGACAGCAGGGAATAAGCAGTAAGGGAACATGTTAATGAATGGCATGGGAACATTGGGGCCCTGAAGGCAGTAAGGAAGACAGCAAAGCATAAGGAAGACAGCACAAGGAATGTAGCAAAGGAAGACAGCAAGTGAATAGGTGAAGGGAAGACAGAAACCAAATAAGGTATGGGGAAAACAGAAGGAAGGCAGTAGGGGAAGACAGCATGAAGGCAGAAACCACTACAGCAAGTGAAGGCAGAAAGGAAGATTAGCTAAAGGACAGTAAGGAAGAACATCAAGAAGGCAAAGGAAGACAAGCGTACCGCAAATGTGGGCCAAACAGCAAGTGAAAAGCAGAGTAAGAAAGATGCAGCAGGGAAGGCAGTAGGAAGACAGCAAGGAATACAGTAAGAAGTCAAACAGGGAAAAAGCAGAAGGAAATCGTTAAAAGTTGAACATGTTAAAAAAGAAGGAAAATCACATGAATGGCATGGGAAAAATCAAGCAAGTGAATAAGCAGTAAGGGAAGACAACAAGTGAAGGCAAGGCAGTAAGGAAGACAACAAGTGAAAGGGAGTAAGGAAACATTAAAAAAAAAAAGGCAGTAGGAAGAGCAAGTGAAGGCAGCAAACGAAGACGTTAAAGTGAAAGTAGTAAGGGGAAAACAGCAGTGAAGGCAGTATGGAAACAACAAGTAAAGGCAGAAGGGAAGACATCAAAAGGCAGTAGGGAATGATTTATGAAGGGAGTAAGGGAAGACAGCAAGGAAGGCAGTAAGGGAAGACAGCAAGGAAGCAGTATAAGAAAATCAAGTGAATAAGCAGTAAGGAAGACTGCGCAGAATCAGTAAGGAAATCAACAAGTGAATATAAGGGGAAAATCAAAAAAGGAATGCAGAAGAAATATCAAAGGGAATAATAAGAAAAGGAACACAGCGAATACAAAAAGGAATGATTGAAATGAATAAGCAGTATGGAACATTTAGTCAAGTATGGAACATTGGAATGAATAAACAGAAGGTAAATCAAAACAAGCAATAAGCAGAAAGGGAAAAAACAAACAAGAAATAGCAGCAGGGGAAAATTTTCCCTATGAAGGCAGTAAGGGAAGACATCAAGGAAGGCAGTAAGGGAAGACATCAATGAAGGCAGTATGGAAGACAGCAAGGAAGCAGCAAAGGAAGACAGCAAGTGGTGGGAGTAAGGGAAACAGCGGGGGAAGGCAGTATGGAAGACAAAACAGGTGAAGGATGGAAGACATCAATGAAGGGAGTATGGCATCAAGGAAGGCAGTAAGGGAAGATCAATGAAGGCAGCAAAGGAATATTGTTATTAAAGGGACAGTAAGGGAAGACACCATGTGAAGCGAAAAAAAACGCAAGGGAATAGCAGTATGGAAGATTGCGCGAATAGCAGTATGGAAATATTTGCTAGGTGAATATAGGAAGATTAGCAAGTGAAGGCAGCAAACGAACACAAGTGAAGGCAGTAAGGGAAGACACAAGTGAATAAAGTAGGAAGACAGCAAGGAATAAGCAGAGGAACATTAGCAAGAACAGAAGGTAAAATCAAACAAGTAAAGCAGAAGGGAACATCAAACAAGCAAAAGGGAGTATGGGAAAACAGAAGGAATAAGCAGTATGAAATTAAACAGAATAATAAGGAAACATTAAATTTAAGGCAGTAAGGGAAGACCCATGAATGGCTAAAAGGAAGACAGCAAAGAAGGCAGTAAGGAAGACAGCAAGTGAAGGTATGGAACATGCAGGTGAGGGCAGCATGGGAAATCGTTAAGGAAGCAGTAGGAAGACAGCAGGTGAAGGCAGTGGAAACAGAAAGGGTAGGAAACAGTTTAAAAGAAGGAAAAGAAGGAAAACAGTAAGGGGAAAACAGCAAGGAAGGCAAAGAAAAAACACAAGTGAAAAAGGGGAAAATAGAAATAAAGGGGGGAAAGGAAGAAAGAAGTAACAGTAGGGGAAACAAGGGGAAGGGGGCAAACGAATAACAAGTGAAGGAAAAGGAAAAGAAAATGGGATGAAAATATGAAAGCAAAGGAAAATTTTAATGGGGGGAAACTTTTAATAGTTAAGGGGAACATGGGCCAATGGGGAAAAAAGGGAAGCAGTGAAATGGGTTTGAAGGAGAAGGGAAAACAACAAGTGAAGGGTAAGGGGAAAACAGCAAGGAAGGCAGTAGGGGAAACAACAAGGAAAAAGGGAAACAACAATGAAAAGCAGAAGGAAAACAACAAGAAAAGGGAAAGGGAAAAAAAAGGGAAGACAGCGGAAGCGTAAGGGGTACAAAAATAAAGGAGAAGGGGAAAAATCAGAACATAAGGGGAAAACAAGAAGGCATAGGAAACACAAGGAAGGAGTAAGGGGAAAAACAAGTGAATACAGTAAGGGGGAAACAACAATAACAGTAAGGAAGACAAAGGAAACAAAGGAAAACAACAAGGGAAAGGGAGAAGGAAATCAAAAGGGAAAGCAGAAGGGGAAAACAAATAAGGCAGTGGAAGACACAAGTGAAGGCAGTAAGGAAGACAAAGTGGGGAGTAAGGGGGAAAAACAAGGAAGGGAGTAAGGGGAAAACAACAAGTAAACCCCGTAAGGGGAAAACAGAAGTAAAAGAGTAAGGAAGAAGATGGGAAACAGAGGAAAGGAAAAGGAAAAAGGGGGTATGGGGAAAACACCCAAAAAGGGAGTAAGGAAACAAAGTGGCATAAGGAAACAAAAAGGAAAAAAAGGAAACAACGAAAAGAAGGGAAGACGCAATAAGGTAGGAAACAACAAGGCAGTATGGGAAACAGCGGAATAGCAGAAGGGAAAAGAATAAGGGAGTAAAACAAAAAAAAAGGATAAGGGGGAAACAACAAGAAAAGGGAGTAAGGGAAAAAACAAGGAAGGGGGTAAGGGGAAAACATCAGAAGGCAGAGGAAACATCATGAAGTTTTGGAAGACATCAATGAAGGGACAGAAGACAGAAGTGAAGGGAGTAAGGAAAAACATGAAGGGAAAGAAAGACAGCAAGTGAAGGCAGTAAGGAAGACAGCAAGGAAGGAAAAAAAAACAGGGAAGGGAGTAGGAAAAGCATAAAACAGCAAACGAATTTTCCAAAAGGTAAGGGGAAAAATGAAAAGAGTAGGGGAAAAGGGAAAAGCAGTAAGGGAAAAAAACGCGAAGGAGTAGGAAACAGCAAAGGGTGTAAGGGGAAAAGCAAGGAACATAGGAAAAAATAAAAAGGGAAAGCAGAAAGGAAAAGAAAAAAAAGGCAGAAAAAGGGGAGGAGAGATGGCAGTAAAAAAATTTAAGAATTTGGGGCATTAAATGAAAAGAAAAGGAATTTTCTTTAATTATAATTTTTTGGAATTTCCATTTTAAATTATACTCAGGGTTTTTTTTTAAAAA
>WNWK01043396.1:0-15520 GCA_009830355.1 Cherax destructor
CCCTCCTCAGCTCTGGATAAAGTTTGAATCCCGCACCCTCCTAATTTCCAAACTGAATTCTCTGCATTATATTCACACCAAAATTGACCTCAACATGACATTCCACTGCCTCCAACCTTCCCCCGTTGCAACATTCATCCCCCATGCTTCACACCCTATAAGAGTTTTTAAGCTATACTTCATACACCCCTTTTTTACTTCCATGGACAAAGTTTTTTGTCCCCACAGACCCGCCCCACTCCCCCTTTCCCTCATCAATTCTAGATTCCCCCATCCTTCATGACCCATCTGGGGGCATGTCCACTCCCAAATATCTGAATACATTCACCCCCCCATACTCCCCCCTCCAATTTTATATCCAATTTTTCATCACCTAATTTTTTTGTTGTCCTCATCACCTTACTTTTTCCTATTTTCACTTTCAATTTTCTTTTTTTACACCCCTACCAAATTCATCCACCAACCCTGCAACTTCTCTTCAGAACCCCCAAAAAGCACAGTGTCATCAGAAAAAAGCAACTGTGACAACTCACTTTATTTTTTAAACCCCCACACCTTTTGCCAAGACCCTGTTTCATTTCTCTTCAACCCCATCTATAAATATATTGAACAACCAGGGTGACATCACACAGCCTTTTTCAAGGGCCCCAAATTTTACTGAGAAATAGTCCCCCCTCCCCTTTTACACACACTAACCGGGAGCCTCACTACCCTCATTAAAACTCTTCACTGCTTTCAGTAACCTACCCCCCATTCCATACCCCCAAACATCTGCCACTTTCCCCCTTCCACCCTATCATACCCCTTTTTCCCAAAATCCATAAATGCCAAAAACCCTTTCCCCTTTTATCCAAATACTGTTCACCTATATTTTCACTGTAAACACTTTTCACACACCTCCTACCTTCCAAAAACCCCTTGTTCATCTGCTATCCTGCTTTTGTCTTATTTTTTAATTTTTTTCAATAATAACCCTACCATACACTTTACCATACATTAAAAGACTTCTTTTTTTTCAACAAGCCGGGCCGCCCAAACCAAGGGGGTGGCCCAAAGAGAAAATAAAAGTTTCTCTTTTAACTTAAGTAATATATACAGGAGGGGGGTTCTACCCCCTTGCCCCCGGCATTTTGGTTGATTTACAACCCCTTTGGGTTCGGAGGAAGAATTCGGGTTCCATTTCCCCCATGGAGATAAGAGGAAATAAAAAAACAAAAACCCAGAAAAGGAAAATTTGAAAAAAAACCCAGAGGGGGATTTTGTACATGAATTTGTAGGGACCAGGTAAGTAGAAGTAAAAGACATAACGGGAAAATCTTGCATGATTATAAAAAAAAACAAAATTTACCATCATGTAAAACAATTACAGGCTTTTTTTTTTTACACTCACTTGGCGGGGGATGGTAGTACTCCCCTGGGTGGTTGCTGCTAAAAACCCTTACTACCTAACCCCAACAAACTTTTTCCCCCTAAAATTTTTTTGACTTTTTTTGTCCCCTTTGCCTTTATACAAAGGAACAATACATGCTCTCTGCCAACCCCCTTGGTCCCTTTTTCCCCCTCTTCCATACATTTATTAAATAATAGCACCAACCACTCCAAAACTATATCCCCACCTGCTTTTAACATTTCTATTTTTATCCCATCAATCCCACCCGCCTTCCCCCTTTTCATTCTACCCACTGCCTCCCCAAATTTCCCCCACCCCTACAACGGGCCTTTTTCCACATTTACAAGATGTTATTCCCCCTTTGCCCTATACACGAAATCCAGCCCCCGTTTCATCAACATTTAAAAAACTCCTCAAAATATTCCCTCCATTTTCCCGGGGTATCTTAACTTCCATTTAATAACTCCCTCTCCTATTTTTAACTGTCAAACCATTTGTTCCCATTTCAACTTATTAATTTTACCCAAAACTTTTTCTTATTTTCAAAAAAAATTCTTTGGGATAACATCTCACCCATTTTCTCATTTCTCTTTTTTTAATTGTTTCACCACTCTTTTAACCTCTCTTTTTTTCTCCCATATACTCTTCCCTCCTTGCATCACTTCTACTTTGTAAAACCTCTCATATGCAAACCCCTTTTCCCTTACTACTCTTTTTTTACATCATCATTCCCCCAAACCGCTTTTTTTTCCTCCCGCACCCACCCCGCCTGTAACCAAAAACCCTTCTGCTGGAACCCCCCTTCCAATTACTCCCCATTTTTAAATTTTTTTCATCCCCAAATTTCCTTCACCCCTTTTTTTTTGCCTACATTTTCCCATTTAGCCTTATCTTTTTCCCCTCCAAATTTAAGTTTGTTTTTTTTAAATCTTAACCCAAAAATTTTTTTTTGCCTTTTTCTCCTTAAAAGTTTTTTTGGAAAAAAAAACCCTTTTCCCCCCTTTTTCCAAAAAAAAATTTCTTTTTTAATTTTCCTTGTATTCCCCCAATCTATTTTTTAAACTCCCCTTTTTTTAAAAGCCTATAACTAAAAAAATTTTGGGTTTTTTCCGGGAAAAATTTACCCCCCCTTTTTTTTGGCCCCCCCCCCTTTTTTAAAAAGGGGGAAAAAAACACCCCCTAAAAAGGGTCTTTATTTTTTCCAAAAAAAAATTTTTTCCTTTTTTACCCCTACCCAATTTACAATGGGGTTCCCAAAAACAAACTAAACAGTGGAAAATTCGAAATTTAAAACGAAAAAATTTTTTTTGTCAAAAAAAAAAATGGGGGGTTTAAAAAGGGGGGGGGTGTAAAAATTAAAACCAAAAACGAAAATTTAATCCCAAAAAGGGAAAAATTTTGTAAAATGGGGGACTATTTTTCCTTTTTTTTAAAAACAACTCAAAATAAAAAAAAAAACTTGCAAAAGGCATTTTAAAAAAAAAAAAAACTTTTTTAATTAATTAAAAGGGGGAAGGGGCCGGATTTTTGGGACCAAAAAACCCCCCCCGAATCCAGGTAACCATTTTTTTATGTTAAATTAAAAACCCTCCCTTTCCAAAAACCCTTGTAACCTTAAAACTTTTTCCTTTAAAAATAGGGTATTACCTATAATTTAAAATTTTCCTTTCCTTTAAAAAAAAACAAAAGTTTTTAAATCAGTGGGCCCTCAAATTAAATTTCTTTGGGGAAAAAACTTCGGGGCCAAAAAAACCCCAAATTTTAAAAACCTCCACAAACTTCCCAAAAGGGGGGTTTTTTTTCCTACTTTTTGGGGGCATTTGGGGGGGTTCCCCAAAAACCAACCAATTCCCTTCCCCCCCCCCAATTTTAATTTGATAAAAGGGGGAAGAAACCCCAAAGGAAATTTGGGGGGCAGGGGTTTCCATAAAGCGGTTTTTTTCCAAACCAGGGGTTAAAATTTAAGTTTTCTTTTTTTTGTTCTTTTAATTTCAAAACAATTTGTGAGGGAATTAAAAAAGGCCAAAACTTTTCGGGGCAAAATTTTGGGGTCCAAAAAATACTTTCCCCAAAAATTTTCCATTTCCTTAAATGGAAAATTTTGGTACCCCCCCTTTTAGAAAAATTTGGGGAATTTTAAACAAAAATGAATTTTTGCCCCAAAAAGGGGCCAGAGGCAGTTTTAAAAATTAACCCAAAGAAAATTTTTCAAAATTTTGGGCCCAAGAAAAAAAAAAAACCTTTTTGCTAACTTTTATAAATTTAAATAAATTTTTAAGGGAACCCCCTTTTAAAATTTTAATTTTACCTTAATATTTTTTAAGAAAGGGGGAAGGGAATTTTGGGGTTAGAGGGGGGGGAGGGGGGCAAAGTAAAAAGAGTAAAAAAATTGAAGAGTTGGGAGAGGGGCAAACGGGTTCAAGAAATTTTTTTGGGGGGCGGGAAAATTTTTAAGGGAAAAAATTTTGAAGTTTTAGGATAAACAAAAGTTTAAAAGAAAGCCTTTTTTTGGAAAAGAATGGAAAAATTTGGAAAAAGTTTTAAAAGGGGAGGGGGCCCTGGGGGTTAAAAAAAGGGAAAGCCCAAAAAGGTATTTTGGGGGTTTAAACATGAATTTTTTTGGCCCTTTTTAATTTGTTAAATGAAAAAGGAAGAAAAATTGGTAATTTAATGAAAACTTTTTTCAGGGGGAGGTTAAAACATTTTTTTAGGGGAAAAAAAGCAGTTTGGTTTTTTTGTTGGGGAAAATAAAACCATTCCCAGGAATGAAAGGGGTAAAGCAGCAGGAACTGATGGGTTCATGACAAAATTTTAAAAAGCAGGGGAGATATTGTGTTGGAGTGGTTTTTTTTTTTTTTTTTTTTTTTTTTCCCCAAAAAAGTGGCCGGCCTCCCACCAGGCGGGGGTGACCCAAAAGAAAAAAAAACCCCAAAAAAGAAAATACTTTCATCATCATTCAACACTTTCACCCCCTTTTTACATAATCACTGTCTTTGCAGAGGAGTTCAGATCCCGAAACCCGGGGAAAAGTCCCTCCCAGCTGTCACTATCTCAGACCCCCCCTTTTAAAGTGCGGGCCATTGTACTTCCCTTTCCAGGACTCAAGTCCAACAAAACCAAAACTGGCCCCCCCTGAACCCTTCACAAATGTTACCCTGCTACACTCCAAAAGATCTTTTATGTCCCAAAACCATTCGCCCCATTCACTCCTATCTAACACGCTCACACATGCTTGCTGGAAGTCCAAGCCCTCCCACAAAACCTTTTACCCCTTTCCCCCCAACCTTTTTTTAGGGCGACCTACCCCGGCTTCCTTCCCCACAGATTTATACGCTTTTCCCAAATCATTCTATTTTTTACCTTCTTCTAAATACCAAAAAACCCCCAAAAAAACCCCCCCTTTTGCCCTCACTTTCTTTTTTAAAAAACCCACCCCCCTAATTTCCACATTCCAATTTTCTGCATAATATTTTTTTAACCCCCACATTTCCCTTGAAGGGCATCTCCACTGCCTCCCCTCCTCGCTGCAGCATTTTAAAACCCCTGCTTCACACCCTAAAGGGGGGTTGGACCCCCTATACTTTCATACCCCCTTCTTTGCCTTCCCTGGATAACGTTTTTTTTTCCACAGAACCCCAATGCACCACCACCTTTTTTTCCCTTTATCAAAATTTTATGGTTAACCCCATCCTTCATAAACCCAAAACCCTGACACATCAACTCCCAAATTCGAAAAAATTTACTTCTTCCATAACCTCTCCAATGTAAAATCCAATTTTTTTTATTTAAACTTTGATACCCTCATCACCTTACCCTTATCTATGTTCACTTTTTAAATTTCTTTCCTTCACACCTCCCAAACTCCCAATTAACCTTGAACTTTTCTTTGAATCTTTTCCCCTAAGCAAAAGTTATCAGCAAAAAGTAACTGTGTCAACTCCCATTTTGCATTTAATTCTCCATAATTTAATCCCCCCCCCCCCCCCCAACACCCTAGCATTTACTTCTTTTTCAACCCCATCTATAAATATATTAAAAACTAGGTGACATTACACATCCCTGTCTAAGACCTACTTTTACCGGGGGGTAATCTCCCCCCTCCTACAAACCCCCAAACCCGAGCCTTACTATCCTCATAAAAAATCTTTACAGCCTTCAGTAACTTACTACCTATTCCATACACTTGCAACATTTGCCACATTGCTCCCCATCCACTCTTCATATGCCTTTTCTAAATCCCTAAATGCAATAAAAAATTCTCTTTCCTTTTTTCTAAATACTGTTCACATATATGTTTTTACTGTAAAAACTTGATTTTACACATCCCCACCCACTCTAAAAAACCTTTGTTTCAATTCTTGCAATCCTAAAACTTTTTAAAATCCAAATTTCCCTATAAATTTTTTAAACTCTCTTTATCCCCCCTTTTTATATAAAAAAACTATACATGCTCTGCCAATCCCTAGGTACCTTCCCCTTTTCAAAACATTTATTAAAAAAAAATACCAACCACCCAGCACTATATCCCCCCCGCTTTTTAAAATTTCTGTCATGATTCCCCCTAATTCCAGTGCTTTTTCCCCCCTTTTATTCACGTAATGCCTCACGCACCCCCCCCACACTCACATCCTGCCTTTCTTCACCCTAAACCATGTTTACCTTTCCCGGCCCGACATGAAATTACCGCCCCTTTTTTTACGACATTTAAAAATTTTTAAAAAATTCCCGCCATCTACCCTTTTCCCCCAGTTTCCCCCTCTACTAACTCCCCTACTCTGTTTTTTTAAATGACAAATCCATTTGTTCCCTAGGCCCTTTCCTTTTTTATCTCACTCCAAAAATTTTTTTTTTGTTTTCAGCAAAAATTTTTTGACAAAGCCCCCTCCCATTCTTTCATCCATTTCTTTTCCCCTTTCACCCCCTCTTTACCCACTCTCCTTTCCCTTTCTTTTTTAACCCTTTTCCTTTTTTTTAAAAAAATAACTGCTCTTCATTTAAAACTTCTGTTTTGTAAAAAAACCCCTCATAAGCTACCTTTTTTTTCTTTTTTCACAACCCCCTTTTCTTTTTTTATTCCACCACTACCCTCTTTCCTTTTCCCGCACCCAACCCTCCTATAGCCAAAAAAATTCTGCCCCACATTCTAATACTGCATTTTTAAAACTATCCCAACCCCTTTAACCCCCCCCCCTACTCCTACTTTGCACCACCCACCTTTTTTGCCAAAGTTGCTTATATCTCACCCTAACTTCCTCCTCCTTTTTTTTATAAATTTTTCCCTCTCTTACTTGCTGTTTCCATTTTCTTTTGTCCCATCTTTCCTTTTTTTCTTTAAATGTGGTTTAAAAAAATTTTTTTTTAATATTGTTGAAAGAGGAATCCTGGGGGCCAACCCTTTTTTCCTTTTTTTAAAAAAAATAAAAAAATTTTTTAAAAATTATAGGGGGAATTTTTTTTACCCCTTTTTTAAAAATAGGATTCTTTTATTTAAGCAAAAGGTTTAATTGGGGAATTTTTAATTAAGTTTTCATTTGGGAAAATTTATGGAAAGTTTTTTTAATAAAAATGGGGAATTTTTTTTTTTTATTTTATATTTTAGGAAAAAAAATGAATTGATAGGGGGGAATTGGTAGAAAAGTTTAAGGTTTTTATGGTAGGGAGAAAATTTTTTGAAAAAGCCCTTAAAAGATTTTTTTTTTTTAAAATTTTTGGGTGTTTTAAGGAAAGGGGGAAATTTTTTCTGGGGGAAATTAGGTGTTGGATAGTTGTTTTTCCCCGTTTTTTAAATTTAATTTAAAAACCCCCCCACACAAACCCCGGTTTTTTCAAAATTCTTTTCCCGAAGGGTGCCCAAGTGCCTTTTAAAACGAATTTTTCCCTTTAAAGGGAAAAAAGTAAATTTGGTTAGGGCCTTTCAGACCCCCAAAAATTTCACTTACAAAAGACTTTCAAAATTCACTTACATAATTGTTCGAGTTTGGAGGTGAACGAAAACCGAGGGTCCACTGTACTGTGCTTTTAGGATATTTTAGATAGTATGTTAGAAAATTGAATATCTATCTGCTCACTTTTAACAGCTTTTGCACACATTTTGACCACACTTGTTAAAGGTTTTTGTTTATTTTCCGGTGCATCGAAAACAGTCAAGTCAAAGTGGTTTAGTAGCAGAGCATCTGGCTCTAAATCCATATTGTACTGGATTATTTAAATGTAGTGATTACATGCATTGGGCAGCTTTACGAAGCACACTTTTAAAAAGACTTTTATAATTAAAAAAATAAAATAAAAAATCTAATTGAAATATAGGTATTATTATATACAAAATTTTATGAAGGAATTATTTTTTACAGTTCTCCCTTGAGAATGTTCGATCAAAAGACAAACCAGATGTAGAAAATGATACTGAAACGGTTACGGTCCAGCTGAGAAAAAAGAATACTGAAGATAAAGTGGGTAAGTTGCTGTGCACTTAATAAATTTCAATATACTATTATTAATTCCTTGTTTAAAAGTTTTTTTCTTTGCCTTTTTAGTAGCTCTCTTACTTTAGGCATTTTAATTCTTTTACAGCACACTTGACTTCCTGGGAAGGAAGGGGAATTTTAACCTGCTCTCCCCATGAGAGAGCAAGTAACTTTTATTAAGGGAAACTGTTTAGTTGGACTTGAGTCGTTAAGATGGGATGGGTAGTGCCTGCACTCTGAAGGAGGGGCGGGGATGTTAAAGTCAAAAGGGTTGTGATGTGTGGAAGGACAGTGATGGAGTGAATGATGAATATATTTTCTTATAGTCGCTCTGTCTTGCCAGGAGACAACTCTTTAAATTTAAAAAAAAAAAAAAAAAAAATTATTCCTTTCTCCCTTCATAAATTCTTCCCTTCTTCCTTTTCCTCTTCCCCCTTCCCTTTCCCTCTGATCTCCCCTACCCTCCCCTTCCTCTCTCTGATACCCCTCCCTCTCGTCCCCCTCCCATCCACCTCCCTCCCCCTCATGCCCACCCCTTCCCCCTCACCCTCCTCACCCCCTCCCCTTCCCTCCTCCTCCCATCCTTTCCTCCTTGTCCTCCTCCTACCCTCTTCCCCCTTCCTCTTTCTTCCTCACTCATTCTCTTTTTTTTTAACCTATTAACTATGCATGCTTTGAGTTAATTTAAAACCTTGCTAATAGACATTGTTTTCTTACCTAGCAGTGACTTGGAAATTTCCATGTACAGTAGGGGCCCACTTATACGGCAGGTTAGGTTCCAGTCTACCGCCGGAAAGCAGAGACAATATTTTTCCACTTATAAATGCATACAAATGCCAGACAACAAGTTTACACTAACATATATTAAGCTAACAGTAGAACTAGGCATTAAAAAACAATAAAAAGTCAAATACATACACAATGCTTTCATTACTTAACAAAAAAGGCACAATACCGTGACTGAAACAATACACACACAACCACCACATATAAAAGGAGAGGAGCTTACAAGCGACGTTTCGGTCCGACTTTAACCATTTACACAGTCACACAGTCGTAGCTCCTCCTTTTATATGTTCGGTTGTGTGTGTACTTTCATTACTTAAAATATTTGTAGTCTCAATGTAGGGCGAGAGGTGTGTAGTACTTATTTGTAGGAAGTCAGGTGTGGGTAGCTGGTAGATGTAGCTATGTAGTCCACCAGAGCTACATAGGCTATACAATATTTAATGCAGCCCAGAGCCATAGTATTACCATTGACTTACCATGTTCACTGAGTTTAATAGTTTCTAAAAACTCCTTTAGATGCAACCCCTAAAAAATTGAGGGAAATAATGAATAATTCCTGCCAAAAAATTTTAAACCCACATGAAGGGTGGTTACTGCACCAGACGAGTTTACAGTTTTGTCTAACGCTGCATCAGAGAAAACGTAATGTTTTTTTCCACCCGGCTGCCACTTGTTAAAAATAAACATTTATCAATGTTTTGATTCTATATGATATGCAACGTGGTTTTATAATTTTGAAAATATAATAGATAGAAAGAAAATGTCTATATTAACCTAAAATAAAACATTTAACCCAAAATAAGACATTTGTTTGGCGGGGGTGGGGGGTACCCTGTCCCCAGTGTGTTCTTTCTTGAATTCTATCGTTTTCCCCTTTTTTGCAAAGAGCTGGCACTAGAAGCTTTCTTTTGGGCCCAAGGTGGCTTTTTACAGTTGCAAGCACTAAAACGAATGAAATTTTAAAAAAATGTATGTATGAATGCGTGAGGTGATCGTCTTTCCCCAAGAAAAATGCCAGCCGAGCTGAATTGTTTTTTTGCCCCCGGGTGGCTGGGAGGCCGCTTAAAGCGTTTCATCGACCGTGATTTTTAAGAAATGATGAAAATCAACCCAAATTTTTGGAAAAAAAAGTTGATTTTAAAACCATAATTAAAAGGGAGACGATTTTAAAGGGCCCACTGAAATTTTTTTATATTTATATTTTTTTTTCAGATGAAGAAAAAGGAGAGTGAACGACTCCGACGGGAAGGCACCAGCGGCAATACAGAGACGGAAAAAAAACCCAAGAGACGTTCTACGGGTGTAGAAGGTGAATATAGATGGATCATTTTAGTTTTGTTTATCTTTTTTTTATAATTTTTAGTTAAATTTTCAGTAATTTGAAACTAGGGGCTTTTTTTTATAATTTTATTTATTTGGATTTTAAAAAATGCTTAAACTCGGACCTAGGAAAAAGACCCAGAAGAGAGCTCAGCGTTTATCAGAACCACAGCAGGGCAGATGAAGGCAGTGAAGAGGAAGAGGGTGATGACAAATTGGTGAGTGTGCTTTTGTTTTTTTTTTATTTTATTTCATTTTACGTTACTAATTGGCTTAGTTTATGTAAATTTTCATGCTTTTTGTTAAAGCAAGTTAAATTATTTTTAAATTTTGGATGGTTTTGGGGCTATAGCTTGTATTAATGGCAGAGTTACCTTTTGTTGTGTTCTTGTTAAATTTTCATCCTTTGTCATATAGGTGCAAATGATTTCAGTTTACTTTTAAAAACATGTTTCTCAAATTTTTGGGGAGGGTTAATTAAAATATGAATTTAGTTTTGCCCCAACATGTACAGTTTCTGTGAAATGAAACCCACGGTGAACAGTTTCCCCAAAGCCATAGCCATCATGGAGAAGAAATGGGGAAGCCTGACAATAGTTTGATGATAAATTACTGCGGGACACTGGTGTTTAGAGCTCATGTTCATGATTAGCTTGTCAAATTTAGTTTAAAAACAGCCAATTTGGTTTCTGAACTGGATAAAAAAATAATTTTGTTTAGTGCAAATTTTTAAACGGGAGGAAAAAAGAAAACTATGGTATTTTAGGAAGAAGGATGAACCCAATCAAAAAGCAGGGAAATCATGAACTGTGTGACCTTGCATCACAGATTGTTAGTATGATCATTGATTTGTGAAGCACCTGTGTTATGCAAGGAGGTTTGGCAGTCTGGCAGTGCCCTTAAACAATACATGGACCTTTGGTTTTGTTTGCCCTTTTTCGCAAATTCGGTTTTCCTTTTTTCATCAAAATAGTCCCAGTTTGGATCACCTTGGTTTTGCCCCCCCAACAACGGTCTGCCTGCCCGCCCCACAAAGCATCCCAGCACACATTCTGAGTCAGTCTGGCTTTGTTGGTGGTAGAGGGTAGTAGTGATTGTGGTAGGGTGGTAGTGATTGTGGTAGAGGGTGGGAGTGATTGTGGTAGAGGGTGGTAGTGATTTGGTAGAGGGGTTGGTAGTGATTTTGAGGGTGGTAGTGATTGTGGTGGGGGGGAGGTTTGTGGTAGAGGGTGGTAGTGTTTGTGGTAGGGGTGGTAGTGTTGTGGTGGGGGTGGTAGTGATTGTGGTGGGGGTGGAGGATTGTGGAGAGGGTGGAGGATTGTGGTAGAGGGTGGTAGTGATTGTGGTAAGGGTGGTAGTGATTGTGGTAGGGGGTAGGATTGTGGTAGGGGTGGTAGTGATTGTGGGAGGGTGGTGTGGTTGTGATGATGGTAGAGGTGGTAGTGGTTGTGATGGTGGTAAAAGGGGGTGTGATTGTGGTAGGGGTGGTAGTGATTGTGGTAGGGGTGGTGGGATTGTGGTGGGGGTGGTGGGATTGTGGTAGAGGGTGGGTAGTGATTGTGGTGGGGGGTGGTAGTGATTGGGTAGAGGGTGGTAGTGATTGTGGTAGGGGTGGTAGTGATTGTGGTGAGGGTGGTAGTGATTGTGGTGGGTGGTAGTGATTGTGGTAGATGGAGTGATTGTGGTAGGGGGTGGAGTGATTGTGGTAGAGGGTGGTGTGGTTGTGGTAGAGGGTGGTAGTGGTTGTGATTGTGGAGAGGGGGGTAGTTTTTTTGGTAGAGATAACCTCTCCCCCCTCTCCCCTCCTCCCCTGTCTTCCATACGCCAAAAGTTTTCAAAAAGGAAAAATTTATTTAAATGTTCATTTATTCATTTCATTAGTGGTTTTCAGTGGACCCTCGTTTTATATTAAACCCTTCCAGAGAGTCTGCCAAGGGAAAAAATTACAAAAGGGGCCATTTTCCCCTAAAAAATAATGTAAATCTAATTAATTAATCCGTTTTAAAACCCAAAAGTAACAAAAAAAAATTTTTTTTTTGAGATTAAATATGATTTATATGAAAACAATGACAAATAATTTTTTTTTTTAACACGTTGGCCTCCCACCGCACTAATAAATGGATAAATGAACATTTAACATCACACTTTTTTATTGAAGGCTTGTTGGTGTATGGAAACAGTAGGATGGAGAGGGGGGTGAGTTTATTATTCTCAATATGACGCTAATATTATCTCTACAGCTTATTTATCATCACAATTCATCTAATAAGACATAATAAACAATTTTAAAAACATGAAACGATAAAACTCTAGAATGAATAAAATATGTCATTACGTATTTGAGGTAAGTGGTGGTGGTGGTATTGGGGTTTATAAGGGCCATGAGAGAAGCCGTACATATTAGTTGTAGTGGAGGCGGCAGTAGAAGCCACCCCCCTATTCACACGAACAGTGTACGAATTTATAAATATAAAAAAAAAAAAGAAATATTTACACTTTATAAAAAGAAATATTTCCTTTAAAAATAAAAATATTTGCACTTACCTTGGGGGAGATGTTAGTTTAAATTTAGTTAGTTTGGTGGAGGAATGCTGGCAGAGGTTTAGGGTGGTGGAAGATGCAGGGGGCATATGTTCAGGGGCCCCTATATATTTCCCCAACAACATTGGGGGTTTCGTTCTGTCCTTTTCTATTTTAATCGCTTAACACTTTCCTGGCACACTTTTTCCGGCTGGCGCTATGCCTTTTTCAATCCCGCTGCTTTAGTATCGGGATATTGTAGAAGATGGGAAAGGGACATTCTCCCCCTCTTCCTCCTCCACTTTGGTACTTTGCTCGAGTTTTTTTTTGAATTCATCTGTTTCTCACCTTTTTCCAAAGGGCTGGCACTAGGGGCTTTTTTTGGGGCCCCTGGTGGTTATTTTCAGTTCAAGCACAAAACAATGGATTATTATGAAATGTTTGTATGAACCCCCTGGGGTGATGGTCACTTTCCCCAAAAAAATGCCACACTGACTCTGAATGTTGTGGGAGCCAGTACTCCCGGGCCCAAAAGGGTGCGTTTTTGTCGACGGATGAATTGACAAATCCAAACCAGGCTTTTTTTGGAAAAAAGGGGAAAATGAAATTCCAACTGAGCTCAAAAACCTCCACTGTATTTTTTTTCCCATTGTTTTTTTAAAAATTATAGTTATTCTTTATAAAATGTTTTTTTTGTTAAAATTTTGGGTGTCTGGAATGGATTAATTGGTTTACATTATTTTTTTTGGGGAAAAATTTTGTTCAGTTTTTAATTTAGTTTTGCACACTCTCTGGAAAAAATTTAAAAAATGAAAACTGGGGGTTCCACTGTACACTGATAACCCTCACAGGGAATGAAACTTATGATGATGTTTTAGCCCGACTTGTACCATTAACCAGGCGCACAGTGTGAGTTAATGGCCCAAATTGACTAAACATTAAAGTTAAATTCTCCTGTGTCAAATTGGTTTTTTAGTCACGTTATTGTGCCTTTTTTTCTTTAAAGACTTTTAACAAAACTGTAATTGGTTGAATACTGAAAAAAAAAGGACACCGGGGGATTTTGTTCCTTCAGCTGTAAATAGGTAGTCATGCGAATTGGTATATGACCTGTGGAGGCCATTCAAGCAAATTCAGTTTAGGGTCACAAGCAAGAAGTTGCACTATATCTGCTGGTGGAACTGTCATCTGCAAGATACATTGTTAGCAGCTGGAGGGTGAAATTCTGCTGTTGCTGCTGCTGCTTGTGGACGCAGTTGCTTTTTGCTGTTGTTGCTATTTCTGTTTTTGAGCTGCTGCTACTGCTTTTCATTTGTTACTGCCAACTTTTTTGACTTCTGTTTGCAGCTGTTGCTTTTGGGCCCTTTCTTGAAGGTTAAACATATTTGTTTTTTTAGAAATTTCAGTGTTCTTCCATTTTTTAAAAAGTAGCCTCTTATTTTTTGATTGTGAAACATAAACTTTTAGGGGGATATTTAAAAAGAATAGTTAAAGTTTTTTACCTGTAGATATATGTGGGATGTTTGGAAAGTGCGTGGATGTTTTGCGAAATAAGAAAGAGATGATTGTAGATGAGAATGAAAAGAAGCTGGATGTCCTGTCTTTAAGTGAGACAAAGCTGAAGGGGGGGGGAGGGGTTTCAGTGGGGGGAAATAAATGGGATTAGGTCAGGGGGCAAATAGAGTTAGAGCTAAAGAAGGGGTGGGTTGTTGAATAATCAGTTTGGCAGGAAAGGGAATATAAATGTATAAATTTGGGGTTATGTGGGTAAAATAAAAGGGTTGGGTGTGAAAAGTGGTTATAGTAAGTGTTTATGCACCTGGGGAGAAACAGAGGAGAGAGATGAGATTTTTGGGGAAAAGTTGAGTGAGTGTGTGGGGAGTTTTGAACCAAGTAGAGAGTAATTGTGGTTGGGGATTTTAATCTAAAGTGGGAAAAATGTTGTGGGGGGGAGTAGTAGGTAAATTTGGGGTGCCAGGTGTAAATTTTAAATGGGGAACCATTAATTGAGCTATTTTAGAAAGGGGTTTTAATAAAATACATTTTTATAAAAAAGAGGATAAATAAATATACAAGGAAAATGATATAGCACGTAAGGAAAGTAATTTTTTAGGGTTATGTATTGGTGGATAAAAAAGGGTTTATGGGTAGGGTTTTAGGATGTTTTCAGTTTTTAGAGGGGGAAAAGGGTATATCGGATCATTATTTAGTTGAGCTACAGTTAGAGTAAAAAGGGAGATGGGAAAAAAAAAGAAAATGGCAACAACAAGTAAGAGAGAGGTAAAAGTGTATAAACTAAGGGGGGAGGAAGTTAGGGTGAGATATAAGCAACTATTGGGAAAGGTGGGCTAGTGCAAGTAGGAGTAGTGGGGGTTGAAGAGAGTTGGGAAAAATTTTAAAAAAGCAGGGATTAGAATGTGGGGCAAAGTTTTTGGCTATAGGAGGGTGGGTGCAGGAGGAAAGAGGAGGAGTGGTGGAATGAAGGAAAAAAAGGGTGTGATAAAAGAGAAAAAGGTAAAACTTTTGAGAGGTTTTTACAAAAAAAAGTGTTAATAGAAGAGCAAAGTATATGGAGAGTAAAAAGAAAGGGGGAAGAGAGTGGTGAGAAAAGTGCAAAAGAAAAAGCGGGTGAAAAAAATGGGGGGCTCTGTTTTTAAAAATTTTTCTGAAAACAAGAAAAATTTTTTTGGGGTGAGATAAACAAGGTAAGAAAGCCTTTGGGGGCGAAAAAGGGTTTTAGGGTTTAAAAAAAGAGTAGGGGGGTTAGTAGTGGGGGGCTGGGGGTTTGGGAGATGGCGGGGAAAATTTTGAGGAACTTTTTAAAAACATGAAAAAAGGGGGGCGGAATTTCATTTTACTGGCCAGGGGGGTATAAAATACACGTACAGTACCTCATTATTTACCTTAATGTGAAGGTTGTCGCCAATCTTCTCAGGAAAAGTATAATAGAAAAAAACTAATAACAAGAAAAATAAACACTATTTTAATAGAATGAAATTTAAATAAAAATACGTAAATATGATTATAAAATCCTATC
>WNWK01043397.1:0-15519 GCA_009830355.1 Cherax destructor
AATTTACACTTACACCCACCCAAATAAATAAAATAAATAAATAAATTATTTATTTCTTCACAAAGGTTACAATGTGGGTTTACATATCATAATATGGTTGGAGCAAAGAGAGCCACTACAGTTACGAGCAGCTACCAACTCGAACAATTATGTAAGTGTATTTTTGTAGGTGCTTTGTAAGTGTATTTTGGGGGTCTGAAATGGATTAATCTAATTTTCATTATTTCTTATGGGAAAAAATTCCTTTGGTGTCGGCACTTGAATACCCATCTGGAACGAATTAAGCTCAACTCGAGGTACCACTGTATCATGCTGAGGCATTTCGGGCAGACTTAACCTAATACTTATTGACTACAGCCTCTCCTCACTTACCAACGTACTCGTTTACCAACAACTCGGAGTTACACCGGGCTCTATGATGAGTTGTTATTGTATACTGTACAAGAACTTGAGTCACGAACGGGCAGAGCAGCGTCTCAGCATCAAGCATCTTAATCTCCTTTTTACAGCCACTCAGTATACATACTAGCTTTCACAGTCTCCAAGACTACAAATTTCCTGTTGTTTTTCCTCTTGGAAGCGGAAAAACAAAGAAAATGGAAGAAGTATAAAAGAAGTTCGTAGTAAAGGGGTTAGTGATGCATCTCAGCATCAAACAATCTCCAAGACTACATATTTCGTCTATAAATTTGTACTTTATTGTGCATCCCATAGTAGAAGATAGAGTTAGAAGTGCAGCAGCACTTGGAAGAGGAAAATGGAAGAAATACAAAAGAAGTTCACAGTAAAGGGGCTAGCTGGTGTGTTCGTATGTGTGTTTACATTCTCAGTATATCGTGGCAGCTTAAGAAATTATTAAAATCTGTGAATAAGGTATGTCGATAGTAATAATCATAATACTAATTGTGAGGGAAAAGTCCATAGATAAGAGTGATGAAAGTGTGAAGGTATGTAGAGTGATGGTTGAATGGTAGTTTGCTTGTTGAGGTGGGGTGAGTGTCTAGCTGCTGCTATACCCCCCCCCCCCTTTTTCCACCCGGTGAGAGGTGTAATGCTAAGCTCCGGCCACAGATTGAAATCACTCAACTGACCACGCCCGACCTCACTGTAAGTACTTCACGGCTGCTCGTATCTTCATTATTTTATGTTCAAGAGCTTCACTCTTTAATTTGTTTTGAGCTTCACTCATGTTAGCAACATTCACTTCTGCTCTGCCCTGCCTTGGTTTTTGGTAAAGTTATTTGTTACAGTTTCACCATTTCTTTTAAAGGCCTTATGCCTACTATGTGAATGAATGCTAGAGTGGTGAGTAATTCTTTTGGTTTCTCCCCAGTCCTCTGTTTCCGCACGGATCATCGGATTCAAGGCTGAGTGGGGGGCCGGCATACTCACCAAGTGAGAAACAGAGTCATTAACACCAATTCTTTACTATGCCAGTAGTTCCTAAGTCCATACTTTAGAAACCTCTGGCAACTGTACTTTACCAGGGGACAATCTTCACCTGAGTCCCTGATATCATTTGTGACATTGTGGATGTGGAAAACTGTTGGATTTTTGGGAAACATCGATACAACAACAACAGCAACACGGAGTCTAATATCGATTCATTGCTTCTGTGTTAACAAGATAAACACCTCTGTAAATATCTAGCTTTGGATCAGATAAATATATTTTTGTTTTCATTTTTCATTTTTCTTAAGATAGGATTATTATAGTCATATTTACGTATTTATTATTTACATTTCTTTCTATTAACCCTTTGACTGTTTCGGTCGTATATATACGTCTTACGAGCCACTGTTTCAGACGTATCTATACGCCTAAATTCTAGCGGCCTCAAATCAAACAGGAGAAAGCTGGTAGGCCTACATGTGAGAGAATGGGTCTGTGTGGTCAGTGTGCGCAGTATAAAAAAAAATCGGGCAGCCAGTGGTGCATTGTGGGAATGCCATTTCAGTGGTCCTTGTTCAGCATGCCTAGCGGTAAGAATTATCTGACTCCTTGGTGCATCTGGGACTGTTCTCATCCTCAATGATAGCTCTAACACAGATGGAAGTGTCTCTGAAGATGAATTTCATGGTTTTGAGGAGTTTGTGACCGAAAGCAATGCCCAAGATACCAGAAGGAAGGAAGGAAAAAAGAAAGTAAGGAAGGAAGGAAGAGATGAGAGGAAGGAAGGAAGGAAAGAAGAGATGAAAGGAAGGAAGGAAGGAAAAAAGAGATGAAAGGAAGGAAAGAAGGAAGGAGGAAAAGGAAGGAAGGAAAGAAGAAAGAAAGAAAGGAAGGAGAGATGAGAGGAAGGAAGGAACAAAAGAAGAAAGAAAGAAAGGAAGGAGAGATGAGAGGAAGGAAGGAACAAAAGAAGAAAGAAAGGAAGGAGAGATGAGAGGAAGGAAGGAACAAAAGAAGTAAGAAAGGAAGGACGGAAAAAAGGAAGGAATGAATGAAGGAAGAAAGGAAGGCAGGAAGGAAGAGATGAGAGGAAGGAAGGAAGAGACGAGAGGAAGGAAAAAAAGAAATAAGTAAGAAAGGAATGAAGGAAGAAAGGAAGCTAGGAAGAAGGTTGTGGGGAAGACATGGGTCCCCTTTTGTGTTGACAGGTTGACAGCAGTGAGGGTGGTGAGTAATGGTATAATATGTCATTTTGACAGCTGGCGTACCCTGACTCAGCAAATTTATATGTCCACACACACAACTTCAAGCACTAAGGGAAGTTGATGGAAAGTGTCCAGTCATTATATATGTGTATATATATTATAGAACAATAGCAATAGGTTGGTAGGTAAGTAGGTAGGTAAGTAAGTAGGTAGGTAAGTAAGTAGGTAGGTAGGCAAGTAGGTATGTAGGTAGGCAAGTAAGCAAGTAGGTAAGTAGGTACTTAAGTAGGTAAGTATGTACGTAAGTAGGTATGTAAGTAGGTACATAAGTAGGTACGTAAGTAGGTAGGAAGGACTGTGGGGAAGAAGAGCTTGGGACCCCATGGGTGTTGACAGGCAAGAGGGTGGTGAGTGGTGGTATAATATGTCATTTTGACAGCAGCGGCACCCTGACTCAGCATATTTACAAGTCCACACACTCACAACAACCAGCTTCCAGAAGCTAAATGTCAGTTCTATGAAGTGTCCAGTGACTATATATGTGTATATATAGAAACCAGAAGGAAGGAGATGAAAGAAAGGAAGGACGGTATGAAAGGAAGGTAGGAATGTAGGAAGGAAGGAATGTAGGAAGGAATGTAGGAAGGCATGTAGGAAGGAAGGTTGGAAGGAAGGTAGGAAGGAAGGTAGGAAGGAAGGTAGGAAGGAATGCAGGAAGGAAGGCAGGAAGGAAGGAAGGCAGGAAGGAAGGTAGGAAGGAAGGCAGGAAGGAAGGTAGAAAGGAAGGTAGAAAGGAAGGTAGAAAGGAAGGTAGGAAGGAAGGCAGGAAGGAAGGTAGGCAGGAAGGAAGGAATGACGACCCAGAAACAACAACCAGCTTCCAGAAGCTAATAGCAATTCTATGAAGTGTCCAGTGATTATATATGCGTATATATAGAAACCAGAAGGAAGGAAGAAAGGAAGGACGAGATGAAAGGAAGGAAGGAATGTAGGAAGGAAGGAAGGTCGGAATGATGACCCAGACACAACAACCAGCTTCCAGAAGCTTATAGCAGTTCTAGGCACGTGTCCAGTGACTATGTGTGTATATATAGAAACCAGAAGGAAGAAAGGAAGGACGAGATGAAAGGTAGTAAGGAAGAAAGATAGGTAGGTAGGTAGGAAGGAAGGAAGGTAGGTATGTAGGAAGGAAGGAAGGAATGTTGGAAGGAAGGAAGGAATGTAGGAAGAAAGGAAGGAATGTAGGAAGAAAGGAAGGAATGTAGGAAGGAAGGAAGGAAGGAATGATGACCATCAACCTAGCATAACTATCTAACACAACTGCTTGCTACTACTTTGAAGAAAACTGCTCAGAAGAGATGTTTTGTCTGTGCATATACAAAAAAACGCCCACAAAAATGCACACACACTCGTTTTATGTGTGAGGAATGTAAAACACCACTGTGCATGGAACCATGTTTCAAAGAGTTCCACAAGCTGCAGAACGTCTATGAACATGTCCAGTGACTGCACATTTGTATAAATATTATAGAACAATAGTAATAAAGATTTTTTTGTATTGTTCATTTGTGTAAACAAGTTTTGTAAACAATATAAAGATACTAATGTTTATGCTATTATTGTGTTGCATACAACGAATGTATATATATATACATTGCACCTTACCTTGGTCTCACAGGCCACATAATTTACGTAAAAAAAGAAAATAGTGAAAAAAAACAAGAAATCTACGAATGGAAGTAAACAAATGTTTACTGAGTGAGCGGCAGTCACCGCTGTTGCCATACGCGGCTCATTTTCTGCCAACTTTACACCTCCATATCTCGGTAAGTATTGATGGCAAAAATCTGTTTTTAGGATAAAAACAATCAGAAAAATAATCTTAACATTTTGATAAGAAAAAAAATTTTTTTTTTTTTTAATATTTTGCGACAACAGAATGGCACTCAGGATTGAGGGTTGCGACAGTCAAAGGGTTAAAATAAAGTGTTTATTGTTATAGTTATTACAGTGGTACCCTTTACGATGGTCCCCAAACTCACCCTTTAGTAAGTTATTTTAAATGCTTTTGTAAGTGTAATTTTGGGGTCTAAAAGGACTAGTCTATTTACAACATTTTAAGGAGATAAATCGTTGGTAATGGCACTTGAACAGCATTCTGGAATGAAAATATCGTAAACCGGGTACCACTGTATTGTCTTTTTCTATTATACTTTTCCTAAGAAGATTGGCAACAACCTTCACACTAATACAGTGGACCCCCGGAAATCAAACGCCTCCTAACTCGACCTGTTATGTAAATTTATTATTGTAAGTGCTTTTGTAAGTGTATTTTTGAGGGTCTGAAATGGACTAATCTAATTTACATTATTCCTTATGGGAATAAATTCTTTCGGTAACAGTACTTGAACAGCATTCTGGAATGAAGAATGTTCGATTTCCGGGGGTCCACTGTGTAATAATTTTTTTTTTTCAACAAGTCGGCCGTCTCCCACCGAGACGGGGTGACCCAAAAAGAAAGAAAATCCCCAAAAAGAGAATACTTTCATCATCATTCAACACTTTCACCTCGCTCATACATAATCAGTCTTTGCAGAGGCACTCAGATACAACAGTTTAGAATAGTCCCTCCAAACTGTCACTATCCCAGACCCCTCCTTTAAAGTGCAGGCATTGTACTTCCCATTTCCAGGACTCAAGTCCGGCTAAATCTATAATAACCGGTTTCCCTGAATCCCTTCACTAAATATTACCCTGCTCACACTCCAACAGCTTGTCAGGTCCCAAAAACCATTCGTCTCCATTCACTCCTATCTAACACGCTTGCTAGAAGTTCAAGCCCCTCGACCACAAAACCACCTTTACCCCCTCCCTCCAACCTTTTCGAGGATGACCCCTACCCCTCCTTCCTTCCCCTACAGATTTATATGCTCTCCAAGTCATTCTACTTTGATCCATTCTCTCTAAATGACCAAACCACCTCAACAACCCCTCTTCAGCCCTCTGACTAATACTTTTAGTAACTCCACACCTCCTCCTAATTTCCAAACTCTGAATTCTCTGCATAATATTTACACCACACATTGCCCTTAGACAGGACATCTCCACTGCCTCCAGCCACCTCCTCACTGCAGTATTTACAACTCAAGCTTTACACTCATATAAAAGTGTTGGTACCACTATACAGTGGACCCCCGAGTTTCGTAAAAACTTCACTCCTGAATTCTGCTCAAGTGCCATTACCGAACGAATTTACCCCCTTAAGAAAAAATGTCACGTAGGTTAGTCTATTTCAGACCCCCAAAAATACTTTTCCACAAGCACTTACAATATTATACTTACATAAATGTACGATTTCCGGGGTTTACGAAACTCGGGGGTCCACTGTACTTTCATACATTCCCTTCTTTGCCTCCATAGATAACGTTTTTTGTCTCCACAGATACCTCAACGCACCACTCACCTTTTTTCCTTCATCAATTCTATGGTTAAACTCATCCTTCATAAACCCATCCGCTGACAAGTCAACTCCCAAATACAGTGGTACCTCGAGTTACAATGGTCCCCAAAATCGCCCTTTTATGTAAGTTTATTTTTTTAAATGCTTTTGTAAGTATATTTTTGGGGGTGTAAAAGGACTAGTCTATTTTACATTATTCCTTATGGGGATAAATTCGTTTGGTAATGGCACTTGAACACCATTCTCGAACGAAAAAATATCGTAACTCGAGGTACCACTGTATCTGAAAACATTCACTTCTTCCATACTCCCTCTCTCCAATGTGATATCCAATTTTTCTTCATCTAAATTGTTTGATACCCTCATCACCTTACTCTTATCTTTGTTCACTGTCAACTTTCTACCTTTACACACCCTCCCAAACTCATCCACTAACCTTTGCAACTTTTCTTTAGATCTCCCTTAAGCACAGTATCATCAGCAAAAAGTAACTGTATCAACTCCCATTTTGTACTTGATTCCCCATAATCTAATCCCACTCCTCTCCCCAACATTGGAGGTTCCACTGTACAAATACAGTGGTACCCCGAGTTCAGTACTGCTCCCAACTCGAACAATTATGTAAGTGTATTACTGTAAGTGCTTTTGCAAGTGTATTTTTGAGGGTCTGAAACGGACTGATCTAATTTACATTACATTTCTTATTTCGTAAAAATCGTGTTTCGTAAGCTTTTTTCGATTTCGTGAATCATAAACTGGCTCGTGTTTCGTAACGTATTAGACCTGTCCGCCTGCTCCGCGCCTGCGCAGGACGCCCGCCAGTGAAGCGTTGTTTACCATTGAGAGAACATTACCCAGCGCGCTCTTTCAAACATTCACAATACATTTGGTGTCTTTTTTGGTGGTTTAGTGATTGTCACTGTGAAATAAGTCACCATGGGTTCAAAGAAGCTTCCTAGTGGCACCCCTGTGGTAAAGAAAGTGAGGAACACCATCGAACTGAAGAAAGAGATTATAGAAAAATATGAGAGTGGCGTACGTCTGAGTGATCTTGCCAGGATGTACAAGAAAACCCCATCTACTATCAGCTCTATCCTGGCAAAGAAAAATGAGATCAAGGAAGCTAATGTTGCAAAAGGGGTTGATATGTTAACGAAAAAAAGATCGAAAACAGTGGATGAGGTTGAGAAGTTGTTGTTGGTGTGGATTAATGAAAAACAGAGAGCGGGTGATAGTATTTCCATGGCGATAATTTGTGAAAAGGCAAGGAAGTTGCACGCAGATCTTGTCAAGACAATGCCTGCCACCAGTGGTGAGGCAAGTGATTTTAAAGCCAGCAAAGGCTGGTTTGACAGGTTTAAGAAACATAGTGGCATACACAGTGTTGTGAGACATGGTGAGGCAGCCAGCTCAGACAAACGTGCAGCTGAAAAGTTTGCGAGTGAATTTAAGGGGTTCGTAGAGGCTGAAGAATTCCTTCCCCAACAAGTGTTTAACTGTGATGAAACAGGCCTGTTTTGGAAGAAAATGCCCAACAGGACCTTCATTACTCAGGAGGAAAAGGCACAGCCAGGACACAAGCCTATGAAAGACAGGCTAACTCTTGTGATGTGTGCCAATGCCAGTGGTGATTTTAAAGTGAAGCCTTTACTGGTGTATCACTATGAAAATCCCAGACCCTTCAAGGAACACAGTGTTGACAAGAATAATTTGTGTGTGCATTGGAAGGCTAACACCAAGGCATGGGTCACTACGGAGATTTTCAAGGAATGGGTGACTGGAGTGTTTGGCCCTAGTGTGAAGAAATACCTCCTGGAAAAGAAATTGGGACTCAAGTGCCTCCTGGTACTGGACAATGCTCCTGCTCATCCTCACAACTTGCAAGAGTTGTTGTCTGACAAGTTCAATTTCATCAGAGTGAAGTTCTTGCCTCCTAACACCACTCCTCTCATCCAGCCCATGGACCAGTAGGTCATTGCAAACTTCAAGAAACTGTACACCAAAGCAGTGTTTCAGAAATGCTTTAATGTGACCAATGACTCTGAATTGACCCCAAGAGAGTTCTGGAAAGATCACTTCAATATCGTGCATTGCATACGCCTTATAGGTAAGGCTTGGGAGGAAGTGACTTCCAGGACTTTGAACTAAGCTTGGAGACCACTGTGGCTGGATTGTGTTGAAAAGAGGGATTTTGAAGGATTTGAGGCTGACCCTAACCCTGACGACCCTGTGCCTGTTGTGGAAGATATTGTGGCATTGGGGAACAGCCTGGGGTTGGAGGTGAGTGGTGAGGATGTGGAAGAGTTGGTGGAGGAGCACAGGGTAGAGCTAACAACTGAAGAGCTGCAAGACCTTCATTTGGAACAGCAACAGACTACAGCTGAGGTTATTGCTTCACAGGAGGAGGGAGAGAGAGAGGAGGTGCCTTCTTCAGTGCTTAAGGAGATGTGTACAAAGTGGAATGAGTTGCAGACATTTATTGAAAGACACCACCCTGAGCAAGCTGAAATGAGCCTTCTGTGCAACCACTTCAGTGACAGAGCCATGTTGCACTTCAGGAAAGTGTTGAAGAGTCGCCAGAAACAGAGGACTGTGGACAGTTACTTTACCAGGTAGGGGTCTAGTGACTCAAGCTGGTCCTAGTGGCATTAAAAGACCAAGAAGGGAAGTAACCCCAGAGAGGGACTTGTTACCTGAAGTCCTTTTGGAGGGGGATTCCCCTTCCAACCACTAACACCCTGCCCCTATCAACCCTACCTTCCAGATGCCTGCAACTCTTCAATAAAGGTAAGTAAATGTATATATATACAGTAGACCGTCATTTAGCACGATAGTTACGTTCTTGAAAAAGTCGTGTTAGATAATTTTGTGTTAAATAATTAAAAAAACTTAGGGGAAAAATAGGGTTACGTTCCTGGGAGTCCCCAAAAAGCCAAACAAGTTTTTTGTAGACCAACAGATCTTACAAAAATAAAAGTGAATATGTAATTGTAGTTCATTATCTTGATATATTATGTTGTTTTTACTGCTTAAGACTACAAATGTAATAGAAATAATAGTATTTACCTTAAATTGTGGGTGCTGGTGTTTGTGGATGATTGTGAAGAGAGTGGAGAGTTATGCTGAGGTGGATAGTAGAGGTTCTGGAACTGAAGTCGATGGTTGAACTGAGTGTCTAACTTTAAGTCAGTCAAGCCATTCAGTAAGTCAGTCAAGCCATTCAGTAAGTCAGTCAAGTCATTCAGTAAGTCAGTCAAGTCATTCAGTAAGTCAGTCAAGTCAGTCAGTCAAGTCAGTCAGTAAGTCAGTCAGTCAGTCATTCAGTAAGTCAGTCAAGCCATTCAGTAAGTCAGTCAAGTCATTCAGTAAGTCAGTCGTCATTCAGTAAGTCAGTCAAGTCATTCAGTAAGTCAGTCAAGTCATTCAGTAAGTCAGTCAAGTCATTCAGTAAGTCAGTCAAGTCATTTAGTAAGTCAGTCAAGTCATTCAGTAAGTCAGTCAAGTCATTCAGTAAGTCAGTAAGTCATTCAGTAAGTAAAGTAAAGTCAGTCATTCAGTAAGTCAGTCAAGTCATTCAGTAAGTCAGTCAAGTCATTTAGTAAGTCAGTCAAGTCATTCAGTAAGTCAGTCAAGTCATTCATTAAGTCAGTCAAGCCATTCAGTAAGTCTGTCAAGTCATTCAGTAAGTCAGTCAAGTCATTCAGTAAGTCAGTCAAGTCATTCAGTAAGTCAGTCAAGTCAGTCAGTCAGTCAGGTCAGTCAGTCAGTCAAGTCAGTCAGTCAGTCAGTAAGTCAGTCAGTCACACAAACTTATGTTTACATCTTTTTATGTGTACAAAGTAACACTTCATTACGGCCACGGGTTATGTCTTGTCTAATATCTTTGTTTTCTTTGTTAATTCAAGATCAAAACACAATTCACTCTCTCTTATTCTTCACAAACACAGCTGGCTTGTAGCCGAGGACTTTTTGATGCGTATGAAATACGTACGAATGCTGGGATGGTGGGGTACGTGGTGGCTGGGTAAGGCGGGTGGTGTCTGCTGAACAACAACAACAAGGCTGCTTGTGGGAATGGTTATTTGTTTTTCCTTCCCACAAACTGTAAGTAAGTTTATTCAGGTATACACAGATACAGTTACGAAGATTATCATCATAGCACATATGTGTAGAGTACCTAGGATAACCCAAAAAAGTCAGAGTGACTTAGTATTTCCATTGACTTTTTTTTGGGTTATCCTAGGTTCTCTACACATATGCTGCTATGTATGATAATGTATGTAACTGTACTCACCTAATTGTGGTTGCAGGGGTCGAGACTCAGCTCCTGGCCCCATGTATCTGAATAAACTTAGTTTGCAGGAAGGAAAAACAAATTCCTTTTTCCTCAAAGCATGAGGATTCTTAGGCAGTAAATAACCATGGGCTTACACTTGAAATCACCTGATGCATTACCGAAAAGGAGCAAGGTGAAGCGATCCTTTGCTGTCTTGAAGCCTGGTGCACTTTTCTCTTGCTGACTGATATAAGTTCGTGTTGGCATTTTCTTCCAGAAAACACTTGTCTCGTCAGCATTAAACACTTGATGTGGCTCATAGCCACCCTTAGTAGGACCCCCACTGACTCAATGGTTTAACCCACCGCGGGCGACCGTGCGCTCAAAATTTTTCCCCTCCTGCCAAACCGTGTAATATCATCTTTACGTCGTGTAAGATGATAATGTGTCGCAAATCTTAAATCGTGCAATACACGTAACGTGCAACATAATCTCGTGCTAAATGACGTTCTACTGTACACTATATTGTTTTTAATTATTTTGTATGAATATTTTTTGTGGAACGGATTAATTGTATTTACATTATTTCTTATGGGAAACAATGGTTCGAATTTCGTAAACTTCGTGTTAAGTAATAGCTCCTGGAACGGATTAATTACGATACTCGGGGGTCCACTGTATTCCTTATGGGAACAAATTCGTTCGGTAATGGCACTCGAACAGCCTTCTGGAACGAATAAAGTATGAAACTCGGGGTACCACTGTAGTTGAGTACATGCATACACGCACACACACACACATACATACGAATGCACACACATGATGTGAAGATGATGTGAAGTTAATGAGAAGAATTATATCAGATGAGGATCAGGCAGGACTCCAGAGAGACCTGGACAGGCTGGACACGTGGTCTAGCAACTGGCTACTCGAATTTAACCCTGCCAAATGCAAAGTCATGAAGATCGGGGAAGGGAAAAGAAGACTGTAGACAAAGTATAGGCTAAGTAGCCAAAGACTGCAAACCTCACTCAAGGAGAAAGATCTTGGGGTAAGTATAATACCGAACATGTCTCCAGAAGCACACATCAACCAGATAACTGCTGCAGCATATGGGCGCCTGGCAAACCTGAGAATAGCGTTCTGATACCTCAGTAAGGAATCGTTCAAGGCACTGTACACCGTGTACGTCAGGCCCATACTGGAGTATGCAGCACCAGCTTGGAACCCACACCTGGTCAAGCACGTCAAGAAATTAGAGAAAGTGTAAAGGTTTGCAACTAGGCTAGTTCCAGAACTAAGGGGAATGTCCTACGAAGAAAGGTTAAGGGAAATAGGCCTGACGACACTGGAGGACAGGAGGGTTAGGGGAGACATGATAACGACATGCAAAATATTGCGAGGAATAGATAAGATGGATAGAGACAGGATGTTCCAGAGATGGGACACAGAAACAAGGGGTCACAATTGGAAGTTGAAGACTCAGATGAGTCAAAGAGATGTTAGGAAGTGTTTCTTCAGTCACAGAGTTGTTAGGAAGTGGAATAGTCTGGAAAGTGAGGTACTGGAGGCAGGAACAATACATAGCTTTAAGACGAGGTATGATAAAGATCATGGAGCAGGGAGAGAGAGGACCTAGTAGCAATCAGTGAAGCGGCAGGGCCAGGAGCTGAGTCTCGACCCCTGCAACCACAAATAGGCGAGTACATGGACAGATGGATGGACACACACACGCTCATGGAGCAGTGAGAGAAGAGGACCTAGTAGCAAACAGTGAAGAGTCGAGACTAGGAGCTGTGAATCGACCCCTGCAACCACAATTAGGTGAGTACAAACACACACACACAAAAAAAAAAAAAAGTTGAACATTTTTTTCTTTTTTTCATTTTGAAAAAAATATGTTTTGGGGTTCCTTAAATATCTTTATGTTAGATTATGTTGACCGTTAGATGTAGCAAAATGGTCAATATGGCAAATGATCCATTGTAATATTAGTTTTAAAGAGTAATTTTCATCAGTATTGTGCATTCCTTCCAAGAGGGTCACCATTCTTAAGAGATGTGAATGAGAACACTCATGCACAGTGCAGATTTATTAAAGGAAATGTATGGCCATAAGTGGCTTCTTCACAGCTGATGCACAGTAAGTTAAAACAGTGTGTGTTATACATAGTGGAGAGTACAAGTGATCAATAGTAAGCATGAGGTGACTACCTGAATCACCTCCTTCCTCCCTCCCTCCCTCCTTCCTTCCTCCCTCCTTCCTTCCTCCCTTCCTTCCTCCCTCCCCTCCTTCCTTCCTCCCTCCCCCTCCCTCCTTCCTTCCTTCCTCCCTCCCTCCCTACTGGCCATCTCTCTCCACTATAAAAATATTGAAATAAAAACACAGTTTTAGCTTAATCTGCATTAGTATTAAAGATGTCACTCATGGCAAAATGCTTCTTTAATAAATCTCATGAACCATAGGCAAGTGTCCTTATTTACAGCTTATGAGTATCACCATACCATTTACAATTACATATTCTTAATACAACACTGACACTTATCATCCCTGCTTTCTACCACAACAGAGCAGAAACAGTATACTATTGTATACTGAATGCCTTGCTTTGGCATTCTTACACATACATTCTCATATTTAAACTAATATGCATTATAAAGAATAAGGGCAATATAAGTACACAGGTGCCTTACCTGAGAGAGGAGGTGGTATCAATTCATGGCTGGGTGGTGTGGATGGAGGGCCCTGTGCTGAGGGCGGCGGATTGGATGTCCGTCTCTTTTTTTTTGGGTTATTCGGGGAGTCAGGAGAACCCCCCGTACCTGGCTTAAAATCAGCCGCCAGGCTGCTGTTGTTCGTCACTGCTGAAATGAAATACCAATTTAGCTGACTAATGTTCTTGGCAGAACTGTGTTATTCATGTGAGAATAAGAGACAAAACTATCTAGAAATGATTAACCCTTTAAGGGTCCATCCTGTAGTTCTACGGATTGTCCACAAAGTGGTAGAGAATCTTTTTCTAAAGATAATAAAACAAAAAATACAAAATTTGATGGAAAATTGATGAAATTACACTATCGCGAAGTTTGCTGCATCAGCAATATTTATGCATCGGAGATTCTGCCCACTTTGACTCCTATTTTAGGCACATTACATTATAACAGCCGACCAAATTCTTAACTATTTCGCTAGTATAACTTCTATTTTATCGACTGAGCACAAGAAACTGCCCAAACAACTATTTTAACTATCCAATAAAGTGTTCAGAAATTGGTAATTTAGCCAATTTCACACAAAGTCCAAAATACGTACTCCAATTTCAAAATAGGGTCCAGAATAAACAATGCAGGCATTCCTGGCACTAAAATAGCATTTCCTCTGTTTATTAGTTACATTTCCAGGCTTTACAGATGAATTCCATTTTGATTTTTTATTCACATTAAGAATTTTTATTCACACCAAAAAATAGAAGATTTACTGTTATGCAATATTGTAATAATTGTATAAAAAATATCAGTACATTTGTGAATGTATATCAGACCTACCAGCTGATGTGTATTGGACACATGATGTCATTTGTTTACTCTCAATCTTCGGCAAAAATCAAACATTTCCGCCACTTTGTGCTCAATTTTAAGCTATTTTCAGTACTAAAACAATCAAAATTATCTCTATTTCTGTAATATATTTCCATTCTATCAAATGAGACCAAGAAACTATGAATACAACTGTAAAAACCATATGAAAATACATCATAAAGTCGCTGTTTTAATAAAAAAACACGGTCTCATTTTTTGTTCTCATTATGCACTGTGTGCTGCAGGATTTGTTTTATATGGTGCACACTTAAAACATAAATGCATCCTCTCATATTTAGGCCCAAATTTACTGCTCACAGTTTATCTGAGCGAGGTGAGCTCAAGACTTAGTACTATGGGATGGACTCTAGCGTCAAAGATGTAGAACTACGGGACGGACTCTGGCATCAAAGATGTAGAACTACGGGAATGACTCTGACGTCAAAGACGTAAAACTACAAAACGGACTCTGGCATCAAAGACACAGAACTATGGGACAGACTCTGGCGTCAAAGACGTAGAACTACGGAACAGACCGTCAAAGGGTTAAAGAAGTAATCCAGATGTATAAAGTACAATGGTAAACACCTTCTTCTTACTGTTATATTAACCCTTTGACTGTCGAAACCCCCAATCCTGAGTGCTCTCCTGTTGTCGCAAAATATTAAAAAAAAAAATTATTTTTTCTTATCAAAATGTTAAGATTATTTTTCTGATTGTTTTTATCCTAAATTTTTTTTTTTTTTTGCGATCAATACTTACGGAGATATGGAGGTGTAAAGTTGGCAGAAAATGAGCTGCGTATGGCAACAGCGGCGCATGCCGCTCACCGGTACACTTATATTTACTCCCATTCGAAGGTTTCTTGTATTTTCCAATATTTTTTTTTCCAAGTAACTTATGTGGCCTGTGAGACCAAAGTAAGGTGCTGTGTACATATATACACTCGTTGTATGCAACACAATAACTGCACAAACATTATTATCATTATATTGTTTACAGAACATGTTTACACAAACCAACAATGCAAAAAAATTTTTATTACTATTGTTCTATAATATACATACACATATATAATGACTGGTTTTATAAAGTTTCTCTTCTCTTTTTTAGTAAATGTGTACAGGAGAAGGCTGGAGGCAGTGGAGATGTCATGTCTGAGGTCAATGTGTGGTGTGAATATAATGCAGAGAATTCGGAGTTTGGAAATTAGGAGGAGGTGCGGGGTTACCAAAACTATTATCCAGAGAGCTGAGGAGGGGTTGTTGAGGTGGTTCGGACATGTAGAGAGAATGGAACGAGACAGAATGACTTCGAGAGTGTATAAATCTGTAGTGGAGGGAAGGCGGGGAAGGGGTCGGCCTAGGAAAGGCTGGAGGGAGGGGGTAAAGGAGGTTTTGTGTGCGAGGGGCTTGGACTTCCAGCAAGCATGTGTGAGCGTATTTGATAGGAGTGAATGGAGACAAATGGTTTTTAACCCTTTCGGGGTCGGTGCCGTACTAGTACGTTTTACGAGCAGGGGTTGGTGCCGTACTAGTACCGTAAATTCTAGCGGCTTCAAATTAGCGGGAAACAGCTGGTAGGCCTAGGGATGAAGATGGGTCCTGG
>WNWK01043398.1:0-15518 GCA_009830355.1 Cherax destructor
ACATGTCACAACCTCTATTTTTTACCTAATGCAATATCCCAAAAAGTACTAACCTGCTTATAACATTTACAAAAAACTTTTCCCCAGTCATTTTATTGAGAAGACGAAAGTCTTATCAATAAGATGCAATAAACCTCATATTTGTGTCTTATTAACATGTCGGTATACTCTGCCACTCAAAACCTTCAATTATATACCTAAGGATGAAAAGAAATTGTGTTCCCCTCCATAAAGAAAATCTTGTTATCGCTAGTGCCAAATAGATAAACATAAGGTTCTGAATTCTGGTTCCAATAAAAAGTCAAGTTTACTTGTCACCCTCCCTCATACGCTGAGGAAGGATCACTATTTAACCATTTAATTAAAGAGGGAATTATTTTGATACAGGTGTCAAACATCTAGGTCCCGGAACTCTCGGGGGCGGGCCCTTTTCCGGGTTTTTCGCTTTTCCCGTAAATCATAACAATAACAACAAAAAATTAGTAATAATAATGATACCAGTGCCTGAACTCTGAAAACGAGGGGGGATATTGAAATCGGTGGGTACTTTGTTTGGTATCAGACATTGTGGCAAGACATAACTGAATGACTAATGGTGAATATATTTTCTAATTTTAGTCGCCACTATTGGCAGTAGATGGTCACTGAGGTAAAATAATAACAACAACAATAATAATAAATTTAAAAATAATAATAATAATAATAATAATAATAATAATAATAATAATAATAATAATAATAATAATAATACCATTGCACGATACAGGAAAAAAACGGGCATGATTACTGAGCTAGAATAAGCGAGAAGTCATTCATCCTGGGAGTCTCACAAGCATGGTGATAATCTTCCTCTCATACGGTCGGTATAAAGATGGATGAAAACGCGGGTTTTGATTTCTTTAGACGATGATAAGTGCCCTTTGGCTTCATTTTAGTAGGTAATTATCATTTCGATAACGGTAGTTTATCTGAGAGAATGGCTCATTTTTTATACATCTCTACCCTTTCCTACCTCTGCCATTAAAACCTTTACCTGTCATTACGAACCTTGACCTTGACCTGCACACCTTGCCGTAAAACGATAACCATTAGGGAAAAAAAAGGAGCAGAGAAATGACTGTATTTCCTTTACCAAAAAAAAAGCTGGTATCTAAAATGTATATAGCCTAAACAGTATTTCAATTATGTTTTGAGGAGAAGCAAGCACAAAAAAAGGGGAACCGTAGCGACCAATGGGAAGGTAATTCTGCCAAAAATGCTTCCCATTCCCACATCCTTCACAGCGTTGTCGGGCTTCTTTGTGATTGGCTGGCTGAACCAGGGGACTGATATAACAATGGGGGTCCTGTTGTTAAACCCTTTGCACCGGTTCCTGGTCGGGGCAGCCCTTATGGGTGTGTGACATACACCGAATTTTAAATACCTTACATGTCTGTCTCTCCCTCTCTTTTTTAATCTCACTCCCCTCTCTGGCCCTCTCTCTCTCTCTCTCTGCTTTTTTAGACTAAAAAGCATAATCAAGCACATGATAATGGGATCGTATTTTCTCAAAAACTCTAAATATAGAAATACATTTACAAGCATATAAAAAAACATTTAAAAAATTAAGTTTTAATGGATAAATATTAAAATGAATACAGACAAACACACTGTCGCCAAACCACATTCCTCTCATGCGATACTGCAAAACTTCAATTAATTATTACTTTTACATTTGTATTATTAACAGTTTCGTGTAAATTGCTTCCACAGTGCGAGAAATTTTACTTTTGTCACAAAACAGAAAAAAGTGTCCACAGTGCCATTAACACTGAAAAACAAGTATTGTAATATTGCAGTGAACATCAGTAGGTCGGTACAAGTGTCGGGATACGGTAGTCGTTCTCTGTCAAAGCTCTGTACATTTTCACGGACAAAGTACGTTTACGCTTACAAATGTAATTACAACAGGAAAAGATAAATATTGTGTTTAATACTTTTTTTCCCCCTCGCTTTGTGTCGTGTTACTCTGATATAGGAAGAGACGGAAATGTGTGTGTTAAACTGTCCGTAGCTTCAGCGTTCTTTGAGAATGAATTACCTGCACTGAACGTAAAATCAGGATCATTTTGATTAATTCGAAGCCCCAACACCTGCGTCTACGATGATTTAGGAGCGTACGATGATTCATCACGATTCCCAATGAATCTTCACCAGAATTATTGACGTTTTCTTGAGTTTCCCTACTCATCAACTATTTCTGATTCTGTGGGAAAATTATGTAATTTTCTTGCATCACACAATACAAAATCAGATCATTTTTAATTATAAGATTATCGCTTCTAAAATCTTTAAGTTCACTGTGGTATACAAAAATTCTCATGACAGCTGCTAGACGTTATGTTAAAAATACTAACCAAAACCAGTTGTCATGAATAAATTAGCACACATGAGTTGCTCAGCACTTCACATTTTAGCATGATTCAGTCGGACCTCCCACACAGACTCACCTGGTTTATCATCTTATAGTGCTTGAGTCTCTTCTTGTGACGGAGGTCTTACATGTAACCTCCTTCACACACACAGTGAGAAGTGTGAGGAAGAGTCCTAGTAGGTACACTGGGGCCTAGTAGGTACACTGGGGCCTAGTAGGTACACTGGGTCCAGTAGGTACACTGGGGTCTAGTAGGTACACTGGGGCCTAGTAGGTACACTGGGCTAGTATGTACACTGGGGCCTAGTAGGTACACTGGGGCCTAGTAGGTACACTGGGGCCTAGTAGGTACACTGGGGCCTAGAAGGTACACTGGGGCCTAGAAGGTACACTGGGGCCTAGTAGGTACACTGGGGCCTAGTAGGTACACTGGGTCTAGTAGGTACACTGGGGTCTAGTAGGTACACTGGGGCCTAGTAGGTACACTGGGGCCTAGTAGGTACACTAGGGCCTAGTAGGTACACTGGGGCCTAGTAGGTACACTGGGGCCTAGAAGGTACACTGGGGCCTAGTAGGTACACTGGGGCCTAGTAGGTCACTGGGGCCTAGTAAGGTACACTGGGGCCTAGTAGGTGCACTGAGGCCTAGAAGGTACACTGGGGCCTAGTAGGTACACTGAGGCCTAGTAGGTACACTGGGGTCTAGTAGGTACACTGAGGCCTAGTAGGTACACTGAGGGCTAGTAGGTACACTGAGGCCTAGAAGGTACACTGGGGCCTAGTAGGTACACTGGGGCCTAGTAGGTACACTGGGGCCTAGTAGGTACACTGGGGTCTAGTAGGTACACTAAGGCCTAGTAGGTACACTGGGGCCTAGTAGGTACACTGGGGCCTAGTAGGTACACTAAGGCCTAGTAGGTACACTGGGGCCTAGTAGGTACACTGAGGCCTAGAGGTACACTGAGGCCTAGTAGGTACACTGAGGCCTAGTAGGTACACTGAGGCCTAGTAGGTACACTGGGGAGTAGTAGGTACACTGGGGCCTACTAGGTACACTGGCCTAGTAGGTACACTGAGCCTAGTATGACACTGGGCCCTAGTAGGTACACTGGGGCCTAGTAGGTACACTGGGGCCTAGTAAGCACAGTATTGATCTTGTGTCAATATACTGTGAAAATTTCAACCTGACATCCTCCAGCCAACCAACTTGGATTTTCAGAAATGATGTGTAGCCCAACAAAATAACAATGCATTTTATCTTTTATAACTTATAAAATAAATATATTTAAGATACTATTACTCAATCCTTACAAAGTTAACGCTGAACTTGTTAATGTTGGTTAGTAAAAAACAATTTTTAATAACGTTATATAAAACAAAACATTAATGTTCTAAGTGACGTCAACTTTTATAAACCATTTTATTCAAAGTTATACATAAAAGTTATAAGGTTATTATTGCTTCATATATTTTACACTTAGCTTGTAGTCACTATCCCCAAAAAACTTTCTCAGCTAAGATACGTATTTACAAAATATTACCCATTAAATATTTTTATTATACGTTTGCATACATGCATGCACATATGAATTATGTATAGCTGAGCAGGAAATAATTGTAAATTATGTGAAACATTAGACCAAAAATCCACTCACTGACTTAATGATGGAGAAACAAGAGCCACCAACACTGCCTTATTCTGACCCTCGACTTCCTGACATTAATTACCTTAGCTACGAACCTATTTTGGGAGAGAGAAAGAAACTCGGATCATAAGTCTCTCTGAAAGATTAAGATGTCCAGTCGCACTAATTTACGAAATAAAATCCTGTTTGCAAAGGATCTTCTTATTTCAAATTTTGCGGCTAAAGTTGAGTTTGTATTTCTTACACATGAAAGTTTCTGGGCTTTACTCGAGTGTTTCCAGGGCTTTCTTCTTCTTCTTCTTCTTTTCTTCTTCTTTCTTCTTCGTCTTCTTCTTCTTCTTCTTCTTCTTCTTCTTCTTCTTCTTCTTTCTTCTTCTTCTTCTTCTTCTTCTTCTTCTTCTTCTTCTTCTTCTTCTTCTTCTTCTTCTTACCAAGAATGTTTTTTAATGAATCACAAGATAATGAAAATAACGACAACAATAATTATACTACACGTTGTTTCATAAAAAAATTCTGAAACCTGCGGAGTAAAAATCGCTGGGGCTTTCATGTGTTCAAAAAACAAATATATTGACATTTTTAACTGGTTTTGTTATACTTTTAGCAATTATGACATAATCTACACACAGCATCATATGAAAAGTTTTTTTTTTTTTATAAATTCAGGTAAATTACATTACGGTTGATAAAATAAGTTGTGATAACTAAATGAATGAGTAAAAAAGTGCTTATATTGGTTCATTTTCCATCCCTCGATTTTTGTGACATAAAGAGAGGGGCTGAAATGGTGTTAGTATATATATATATATATATATATATATATATATATATATATAAAATAAAGGCAGCACACCTACTTGCCATACTCCGTAGCCGAAGGGGGTGGAGCTGCCAGCCACAGGGAGACCCAGAAGACCCGCAAATATGAAGACCTTCCCTCTTGCTATAACTTCATCCCAATAGGTCGGAGACCCATGGAGCATGGGGCAAGTGTGCTCTAAAGTTTCTCAAAGAGCTGGGTGAAAACTCATCATAGAAACCAAGGACCACAGGGCGACCAGCTTCCTCTTTCAGAGACTCAGTGTTGCGATCCAGAGGAAAATGCCTGCAGCATTCTGGGCACGCGGCCCACTGCCGGGGAGCTGGACGAAGTATTTGACATGTAGCTCTGAGTTGTCATCTATGTTGTTTTACTCCTATTGTATTCTTGTCAATGTATTTTGTCTTGAAATAAATTTTATATATATTTAAAAGATGGGGTGGTAGGGAAGTGGAATATTCAAATAGCTTCAGAAAGAAATCTAAATATCCTTCCTTGAAGCCTTTTATCCACTTCTCCGAGGCTATGGGACCCACAATTTACACCAGAGGTGGACCCCATCTGACTTTAGACCGCCAATGAGGTCTAGGCCTATGCTCTCCTCCACCCCCACCATGAACAACCCAGGGATGTGTCCCCACCCACACCATTCTCCTTTCACCCCAAGCTTACCACACAGACTGAGGTATGGCAGATGATGCAGCCAGCCAGCCACAAAGCCAGGGAAGCAGTGCACCCAACAATGATAGAAGAGGCACATGTCAGGTGTGTGGAGCGCATCGGGCACTCATCAGGAATGGCCTTATACGTGCACACAATGGGTGTGATCACATATGGTTCCTGCAGAGAGCAGCCCACAGCCTTCACAGGCAGATGAAAGTTCCAATGGCAACCTCCTCAATTGCGAAGATCTGATGACATTCAAATTCACTGCTAGCAGTACCCTATCTCACAATCCTAAAGCGGCTCGTCCATGTGCAGCAGGGAAATTCACAGACCTTCTTAAGCAGGTGAATGAAGGTTCCACCAACTTAGAAGCCCGAGGCACCATTAAAGTATGGCCCAACCTACTTTTATTCGGCAATGTCTGTCTTGCAGTTCCTGAAACGCGAGGCAAACTGCTAACCACATCAGTCATCAAGGTAGTGCACAACTACCCAAGAACAGATAATTGTATAACTCTTCCCCATCATCGCAGGAATCACAGAGGTAGACCCAAGAGAAATTCCACTGACAACGAGAAAATTTGCCCACAGGTTAGTAAAAAATCGAAGGTAACACAGTGGGAGCAATCAGAATAATTACAAGTGACGACACTGTTGCTCCCAAAGATGAGGCCACATCCCAAGCACTAAGAGACAAGCACCCAACAAGGGACACCATAGTCGTTCGTTAACAACAACCCTGAGGAAGACCTTATCACTGGACAATTAATTTTGCTGGAATCAGAAGTCTATAAGGGGATAGTGTCATTTCCAGCAGGATCTGCAGGAGGGTACACTGGAATTCGACCACAACACCTTAGAGAGATGGTAAATCCAGTCCTCGGCACATCTGCATCAATTCTTCTCTCCGGCTTAACCTTAGTCAACAACTGTCTGGTTGGTCGGATTCCAGAAGAAATTAAACTTTTCTTTTTTAGAGACTCATTGTGCGCTTTGAAGAAGAAGGATGGGGAATCGGACCCATTGCTGTTGGTAACACTCTTCACCGTCTCGTTGCCAAAGCAGCAGTAAGAAACTTTCGCCTATAAGCTGTCAGTTTACTCCAGCCACACCAACTGGGCTTTGGGGTCTCTCAAGGCAGTGAAGCCACAGCTCATGCGGCAAGGGCCTACATCAGGGACCTACCAGAATACAAGGCCGTAGTCAGACTTGATTTTAGAAATGCCTTTAATATGGTGAAGAGAGATGAGGTCTTTCCGACCGTTCGGTATCAGTTCCTCAGTCTTTTTCCCTTCATTTCAGCTGGCTACAGCAAACCCTCAACTCTTTTGTTTGACGAACATGAAATTCCTCATCAGAGGGTGTTCAGCAGGGTGATCCACTCGTTCCACTTCTCTTTTGCTTGGTAATTACAGAACTAACTTCCAGCCTACACAGCGAGCTCAACATCTAGTACCTGAATGATGGCACTCTGGCAGGTACTGAAGAGTCCCTGTTAGAGGACCTACAACTGGTGAAGACACAGTGAGAAGCCTTCACAACGAACCAGGAAATAATCAATGCTGTACAAACAATCTTCTTGGAAGTCTCTACTACCACTCCATCCAACCCTCTTGGGAGCACCGCTGGGTCACCAGGCCATCGACACAGTCCTCAAGAACAAAGTGAATGACCTGAAGATAATGGAGGAGAGAAAAGCGATCTTGATGCCCTGTATCTCCTTACAAGGTGTCTTACAATGCCAAGACTCACTTCTTGAGGTGCGCACTCTCTTTGACAACCCAACACTTGACGAGTATGACGCACACCTGAGATCAACCTTTAAGAAGGCACTGAATCTGTCACTAGAGAATCGGCAATGGGAGCAGGCAACCTTCCCAGTGCGACTGGGAGGTATAGGGGTGCGCAAAGCAACGCAGGTAGCTTTACCTGCATTTCTGTTGTCGCGTTTGGCTTCCAGTGGATTAGTCAAGAAGATTGTCCCCAAACGTTCGAGAGGTGTGGTGAGAGCTCAAGACCCCATGTTCACTGAAGCAGCTGTGCGGTGGGACACCCTTGCAGACTCTTCCAATAGGCCAGCTCCTCCCAAAAAGCACAAATAGTCCCACTGGGACAAACCGATCATGGAAAAATCGCTAGCACAATGCTCACCAACGCTTCAGGAAAGGGCAAAGCTCGTCTCCTAGCGGTGAAGGCACCACACTCAGGAGATTTCCTTCTAGTCATTCCCAATTCCTCCTTGGGCATTCGACTCGACCCACAGGCCATTCGGATTGGTGTTGCTCTTCACCTAGCCGTCCCCATACTCACCGAACATAGGTGTATTTGCGGCAGGGTGACGGCTGATCAATTCGGACTTCATGGTCTCGTGTGTCACACATCAGAAGGGAAGTATGCTAGACATGAGGAGGTCAATGACATCATAATGAGAAGCCTTGCCACAGCCCGTTGCCCAGCCCAACGGGAATCCCAAGTGCAGAGGTCTGATAGAAGTCAAAAACGTCCTGATGGAGCCACTATGCTACCCTGGAAGGATGGTAAGCAGATTGCTTGGGACTACACCTGTGCCGCCACAATGGCAGACACCTACTTGCCATACTCCGTAGCTGAAGGTGGTGGAACTGCCAACCACAGGGAGACCCAGAAGACCCGCAAATATGAAGCCCTTCCCCTTGCTATAACTTCATCCCAATAGGATCGGAGACCCTTGGAGCATGGGGCAAGTGTGCTCTAAAGTTTCTCAAAGAGCTGGGTGAAAACTCATCATAGAAACCAAGGACCACAGGGCGGCCAGCTTCCTCTTTCAGAGACTCAGTGTTGCGATCCAGAGGAAAATGCCGCAGCATTCTGGGCACACGGCCCACTGCCGGGAGCTGGACGAATTATTCGAGATGTAGCTCTGAGTTATCTATGTTGTTTTACTCCCTATTTGTATTCTTGTCAATGTATTTTGTCAATGTATTTTGTCTTTAAATAAAGTATATAGAAAATATAAGGGGTGGTAGGAGAAAATTTTCAAACAGCTTCAGAGAGAACTTTGAATTTTCCCTGAAGCAAGTTTATTCTTGTTAAATTAGACACATATGCAACACTTGGGTATCTTTATTGAGAAAACGTTTCGCCACACAGTGGCTTCATCAGTCCAATACAAAAAAGAAAGTAGTAATAAAAGGAGGAGTTTGAGGTAATCAGTCCCTCGGCCTGGAGTCGATGTGTTCAGTCCATCAATCTTGAAGTAAATACAACATAAGGCAAATAGAAGTTGCTTATATACTGTAGACAGGTGAGATGAAGCAGGAGGAGGCAGGTCATAGTGGTATCATCCACTAGTCGAAGTAAGTCCTTGTCCAAAGGTTTGGACAAATGTTGAAGAATCCCTTTGTATCAAGATCCCAAGAAGTTGCTGTGTCAGACAGGATGTAGATGAATGGTTCAGAGAACCGACAAGTTGTTAAATTAGACACATATGAGGGTCCCAAGACAGTTCCAGAGGTAGTACCGCCCTATATTATATATACCACATCCAATTACTGAAGTAATAATAGTTATATTTGTATGGCATTGTCGATGAAGCCATTGTTGTTGACTAGAACGCCTCATCACAGCCAAGTGTTCCGTTTTGTCACTGTATATTGTATTTCAGGAATCAACAGTTCCCCATTTATGTAAGAGCGGATTGTTTATTTGTGATAATAGTCTGCAATTGCGGTTCTAATGACATGATGCTTATGTATTTATATACTACTGTTACCATGCTCTGCAGTGCTATTACAAGGCTGCTGCGGCTGCGTATAAATCATTATTTTGCAGTGTTGTTTTACTTCCGTTCTGTTAACATGCTGTTGTCATGTTGTTGCCGCCCTGTTGCTGCTCTGTTGCCGTGCTGTTGCTACACCATTTCATTGCTGTTGTTGTGCCGTTGCCTTGTGTTGCAGCGCAGGAAGCACCTCGGTGTACCTGCCTGCATATTGCTGCTGCTTCAGTGCTGTCGGCCAGTGGTGGAACATGGCTAGACATGCTACAGAGCTATTGCGGAAGCTGCGAATATGACCTGACAGTTTATTGAGAGAAAAAAAAAGAGAGAGAGAGAGAGAGAGAGAGAGAGAGAGAGAGAGAGAGAGACGAGGAATATGAAAAAGGAAAGGGGGATTAAGAAACGAAAGAGAATAAAGAGCAAGAGGCGAAGTAGTAGAATGTAGAGATTACATGGGAACCGTTAATAGCAAAATAGTGATGATGATAATAGATCTGCTGAGACCAATAGGTAATAAAAATAAACAAAACGTGTTTCTTATCTTTGTATACAAATACTTAATCAAGGAGATCTGAATAGGTACTAGCTGTTGCTCACTCAGTTACCAGATTTTAAGCTTTTGGACAGTTTTCTTTTGAAGAAGTAAACTTTTGGCCAACTTTGAGTTTTAATCCAAAGATAGTCGTTATGGATCAACCTGGGAAAGTTTTCTGACAACTTGTATAAGAAATTTATTCCCCCTTCTTTTCCTTTTTTTCGTGCAAATTTTTTTTTTTTCTGGCTACTGAATAAGTGTTGGGAATCGTAGTGATGTTTTTGGGGTTTTTTTCTCACTGAATGTGACGATCAAATTTAAAATGGTAAGGATTTGGGAATGGAAGAGAAGAGGCAAGACATAAGCAGTCAACTCGATCTCCAAGACTTTTTTTTTCTCTGGGTTGAGTTGGTTACGAAATTACGTATGAACATTAAATTATAGCAATACGTTTTCCTAATATAATTTCATAGCACACACCTAGTGATTGTCAATGTGGAACCAACGATCAGTAAGAAAATCCAAAACCCTTTTATTCAAAGTCATTTAATGTAAACTTTCTGTCTCAGTACCTCTTCTGGTTGTCTTGTATATTTTTTAAAAAATACTTGAATTCAAATTACACCCCTTCTAATCGAAAAAATTTTTAAAATGTCGGGAATTGCCCCAAAAGCAGGAAAAATTTCCCCGGAAAAAAAACCCCCTTCACCTATTTTGTTCCCCAAAAGCGATGAGGGAGGGGGTTGATAAGAGGAGAGAGCACTGCGGTTTTCTGCCAGATTTTTATATCCAGGTAATGGTTTTTTTTTTGACCCAATACAAATTTTTTTTTAACAATCCCTTTCAAAAACTAAATTTTCCCTTTTTTTTATCAGTATCGTGATTTTTTTACTTCTTCTTTTTTGAATTTTTTTAAAATTTTTTTATGGTTTTTATCATGTTATCTATATATCTAATTAGATAAACTTATCATTTTTCCTTTCAAACAAAACCACAAACACAAAAAAAACAAACACACACACACACACAAAAAAAAAAAAAAAACCCCCCCCCTCTTTTGAAATATATAATTTATTGCAAAGCCGTGAACTAGGAAAAAAATTTTTTTAATTTTAAAAACCAAACCAATGGTCTTGTTATGTTTGATGGAGGGAGCAAATCATTGATTTGTGTTGCATTCCCTTTCTTATCTGTACTGCTATTAATAAAGCAGTGTTGATATACCCCCCAGCCCAAGGGGGGTTTTGTTGTTTTCCCCTGTTGAAGAATATTCGAATGTTTTAAGTTTTACCCCTGCAAAATCCACTCTCACACCCCCAAACACACACATCACAACACACACACAAAAAAAAAAAAAAAAAAAGGTTTTTGCTGCTTTGATAATTCATAAGTTTTTTAATGTAAGTAAAAATTACATTGTTGGCGGGGATCCCGGACCATAGGGAAATTTTATTGTGATTAACGCGTGTTAAAAAACCTTCTCATATCCTTTTTCCTATGAAATTTGAAATTTTTTGATTCGCTTTCTCGGTAACATGCTAAAAATATGACTAAAGAAAGGCTTAAAATCCCATTAAATTGTCTAGTGATTAATGGAAATCAAAAACCCCCCCTTTATCGGGATCCATTCAAAATTAAACAACACCCCAAAATTTTTACAAGGGGAAAATTATTATCTATCAGCAACCAACATTCAAATATGTTTTCCCCCAAATTTTTTGTAAGTTCTCACCCCAGTCTTTATCTCACTTTCTTCCCAGGTTTTTTTCCCGTTTATCCCTCTTCCAGGGTTTTTTTAAAATTATCACTCTCTTGCCAGGTTTTTTCCTGTTTCCTCTCTTCCCCGGTTTTTTTCCAACACTTTTCCATTTTGTTCCCAACTCTTTTTATTTTGCCCCCATTATCCTCTTTTGGTTTTTCCTATTCATCCTTTTAGGTTTTTTCCCGGTTCATTTTTCCCCCATTTTTCCTTTCACCTCTTTTTTCCTTTTTTGGTTTTCACACTTTTTCATTTTTTCCCAGTTCATATTCTTTTTTTTTTCCCATCTCCCCCCTTTCCCTTTTTTCCTTTCATTTTTTTCCCATTTTGCCTTTTCCCTTCCCCCGTTTTTTTCCTTCATACTCTTTTTCCCTTTTTTTCCAAACTAATTCAAAACAATTTTTTAAATTCTTTTTTTTAATTTTTTTAAAAAAATCTTTTTTTTAATTTTTTTCTAAATAAAATTTTTTTTTTTTTAAAGGCACAATTTTAAATTTAAAAAAATTTTTCCCCTTTTTATTTTTAAAAATTTTGAAAATTTAAAAATAAAATTTTTTTAATAATTTAAAAAAATTTTAAAAAATTTAAAAATTAAGAAAATTAAAAGAAAGTTTTCAAAATGAAAATTTTGAATTTTTTAGGAAGGCCTTTTAAAAGAGCCCCCTTTTTTTTTATTTTTTTCATTTTCCTTTTTTTCCTTTTTTTGGAAAATTCTTTATTTTCCCTTTTTTTTACCCAAAAAACCCCCCTTTTTTTCCTCTTTAAAATTATTTTTAATATATAAAAATATATAAAAATATATAAAAATATATATATATATATATTTATATATATATATATATATATATATATATATATATATATATATATATATATATATATATAAACACACACATACATATCCACTTCTTCATACTAAGGTCCCCATTCTTCTCCTTCCTTTTCCTAAACCCCCCCCCCTCTATCTCCCAACTCCCACCCTCTACAAACACCTCCCCCCCAGTCTCTCTTTTTCCTTTCCCCACACTGCCTCCGCCCCAGTTCAGTGCTAACTGTTCACCCGCCACGGGTCAAAAAACCTTTCCTATACCTGCATCTAGTTTAGGAGTTGTATGTTTAAAGTTAGCAACCTTGTTTGGCTAGCTTCCTGCTTCAATTCACACCAGAAGGGCTCAATAATTCCTCCTACTAAAGTTCTTTTATTCGATAAGGGATTTAGATTTAAATTTTAGTGTGAGAATATGTGGTGTGTATGTGTGTGTATGTTTAACTCAGTCAGTTTTGGTTGGGAAGCATATCAGGTCCTGTCCAGCATCAGCAATGACCAGTTCACTCCCTTTCCCAGATTTTTAGTCCCTATCATGCGTTTTCATAAAGCTCTGTTTAGTCGTCTGCCTTCACCTTTTTATCCAAATTATCTCCCCGGGCATCCTAAGACTGAAAAATCTTTTTCTTCCATCGTTCCAATGTTTCTTCTGGTTTCCCAAAATTTTGAATAGTTTTTCCTTTTCTATCCACCTTATCTCGACCACAGCATCTCATATGTCGTTATCATGTCTCCCCCGATCCTTTTATTCTCTTATGCAGGGTACAAACTTTTTTTTTAAGCGTCCATTAAAGCTAAAAATTTTAAAAAGGGTGAACCTCTAAATCATAAAGTAAAAAGTTAATAAAGGTATCTAACACCCGACATTTCAACCGAACATTAAGTGCAAATTATAAAAATGTCAGTTTAATAAAAGAATGAATTAAAATGAACATACTAACGGCGTGTTTGTCACACAGAAATATATTTTTTGGGGTGAAGAAAAAGATGGGTGTTTTATGCTTTTTTAAGTCCATAAAAATCGTTGAAGGGTTTGTGTGAATCTGCCTCGGGGGGTTGGTGACCTATAAAATTTTAAAGTCATCAGGTTCCCCTCTTCTAATATTTCATAGCACATTTCCCCTTTGTTGCGGGGGTAGTCTCTTGAAACTTGTGCACTTTGTGCAGGGTTTTCACTGAAGAGGCTTGATGTATTTCCTATTAATGTTATAAACATCTTTGCTGGGCTTCTATAACTAGTTCGCTTTGGTGGAACGTTTGCCGAAATCTTTTTGCTTCAGTACACCTTAGGTGATATACTCAATATGTTTACCTTTGTTTTTGTTGAGTAAGTTGTATCAAGAAAATAATTTTCGGGTTTTTTCCTTGTCCCGTTTTTGCCTAAAATTTGCTAGTAACCGGTTCAGTAAACTCCTTTTTTTCCCTCTTCTTTCCGGGTTTTCATTTCCCTTTTTTTTTCTCTAAAACGCAAACCCCGGGGTATATATGTGAATATAAATATTTGCATGTCATTCACAGTACTTGTAAGAGGACAGATTAAAGGCCAGTCTTTAAAAACTCAATTATCACCCCCATAATCTCCTTCTCTTTTTTTTCCCAGTTACTTATAAGTAAGTGCAAAAACAATTTGCCTTAAAAGAATATGATATAAGCACCCCTTTCTTTCCTGTATTTTTGTTATTTGTTAAATAATTCAGCGGGTTTCCCTAAGCGGGTTTTTAATGCTCTAAATCTTTGGTTATTTTTTTTTTTAAATGTTCATTCAGATTTCCACCACCCTCTGATTATCTTGTGTGTGTGTGAACCTGTAAAGGTCACACTGTGGGACCTTTTTGCGTAATGGAAAACCTTGATCGGGCGGGGGGGTTAAAGGATACCCGCCGGCGACAAAATGAGTCGGGGAAATTTGTCTGGTTGAAGCTACCGAGTTACCTGGGGCTGGGCAATATCGGGGGGGGGAAAGGGGGCAGGGGCCCCGGGAGGGGGACTTTGGGGTGGGCGGGTGGGTGAATGGGCGGGTTGACGGCGGGTGGGCGGCGGCGGGGAAGGAGTTTTTTTGAGGTGCTCCAAACCTCATAAAGATGGTCTCGGAATTTGCCCACCGACATTTTTGATTTATTGTTTTGTTTCTGGTTGTTAGTGTGGGGGGGGGAGGGAGGTGGGGGGGTTGGGAGAGCAATGGTTTGAGAGGAGGGGGAAGGGGGGGGAATGGGCTTTGGGGGGGTGGGTGGTTTAGGGAAAAGTATTATGCAGGGGGGGGTTTGAGGCATCAGGTGTTTTTGGGTTTAGGGGGCTTGTGCTGTTAAGGTAGTTTAAGGGAATGGAGGGTAGTTGGGTTTTCAAAAATTGCTAGTTGAAGGAATGGAGGGTGTTGTGCTGTTGCAAGAGTTTTAGTTGCAGGGGAAAGGGGTGGTGTTTGGGAAGATTTTATTGCAGAGAATGGGGGGGGGTTTTTTCAAGGTTGCTAGTTTCAGAGAATGGAAAGTGGCTGTTCAAGAGGTTAGTTGTGGGAAAGGGGTGTGTGTGCTTTTTAAAATTGCTACTTGCAGGAATGGAGGGTAGTGTGCTGTTTCAAGGTTGCTAGTTGCAGGTATTTTTATAGAACAAGTCCATTATGAATGGTCTTTGGTGCTAAAGACTATTATTGTTTAAAGGATATTTAAAAAAGGAAACACCATTACAAAATGACAAATAAAATCAATATAAAATTCTAATAAAAATTTTTTAAAAAAAAAATAAAAAAGAAATCTTATGACAGTGAAACAAACTTTGTAATTAATTATATTACTGCATTTTTTACCCTCTCTGTGTGAAAGTTTATAATACAATCACTAATAAAATTTTAACTAGATGTTTGGGGGTGATAAGGATACCAGAGGGGTTTCAGGGGTCAAGCCCCCCGGGGGTCTGGACCAGCACTGTTTTTATGCGATTTGCTTAATATAATAAAAAGATCACCCAAAAATCCACAAGGTTAAAAAAAAAGCTATAATTTTTCAATTTATTATTGAAAGGGGGAAAAATAATTTTAACTTTTTCCTTGGGAAAACTAAACAAACTCACACAAATTCACTAGCTGTTTTTTTTTTGCTTACAAAATA
>WNWK01043399.1:0-15518 GCA_009830355.1 Cherax destructor
CCCTAGGTGTTGTAGCAGCCCTTGGGTATTGTAGCAGCCCCTTTTCTTGTGTTAGCTGCCCGCTGGGTGTTGTACCTGCCCCTGGGCGTTATAGCAGCCCTCTGGGTGTTGTAGCAGCCCCTCTGGGTATTGAATCTATCAAAGAGGTGCTGTAGCAGCTCCTGCGTGTTGAGCAGCCTCTTTTGTGTTGTAGCTGTCCCCTAAATGTTGTAGCTCCTTCTGGGTGATGTAGCTGCCCCGTTGGTGTTCTAGCTAACCCCAGGAGTGCAGGGCCACTTGAGTGTTGTAAGTGCCCCAGGGTGTTGTAGCTGTCTCTTTGCGTTGTAGCTGTCTCCTTGGTATTGTAGCAGCCTCCTGGGTGTTGTAGCAATTCATGGGTGTTGTAGCTGCACTCTCGGTGTTGTAGATGCCCTCTGGATGTTGTAGCTGCCCCTGGGTGCTGTAGCAACACCCTGGGTGTTGTAGTTGTATCTTTGCGTTGTAGCTGCCCTGGGTGTTGTAGCAATCCATGGGTGTTGTAGCAATCCCATAGATTTTGCAGCAGCCCCTGAGTGTTGTAGCTGACTCCTGGGGTTGTAGCTCCCTTCTGGGTGTTGTAAGAGCCTTTTGGGTGTTGTAGCAACTCCTGGGTGTTAAAGCAACCACTTTGGGTGTTGCAGCTGTCCCTGGGTGTTTTACAAGCCTCCTGTGTGTTGCAGCAGTCCCTGGGTGCTGTAGCTGCTCCCTGGTGCTGTAACTGACCCTGGCTGTTGCAGCAGTCCTCTGGGTGCTGTAGCTGCTCCCTGGTGCTGTAACTGACCCCTGGCTGTTGCAGCAGCCCCGTGAGTGTTGTAACAGCCTCAAGAGTGTTATAGCTGCCCTCCGAGTGTTGTATCTGCCCCCTGGGTGTTTTAGCTGCCCCCTGGGTGTTTTAGCTACCCTCAGGTGTTGTATCTGCCCCCTTGGTGTTTTAGCTACCCTCAGGTGTTGTAACTGCCACTTGAGTGTTGAAGTTGCCCCTGGGTGTTGTAGCAGCCCCATGGGTGTTGTAGCTTCTTCCTGGGTGTTGTAGCTGCACTCTCGGTGTTGTAGATGCCCTCTGGATATTATAGCTGCCTCCTGGGTGTTATAGTAGCCCCTGGGTGTTGTAACCCCTGGGTGTTGTAACTGCATCTTGCGTGTTTTAGCACCCCTGGGTGTTTAGCTGCCCCCTGGGAGTTGTAGCAGCTCACTGTGTGTTGTAGCTCCCGCTGGTTCTTGTAGCAGTCTTCTGGGTGCTGTAGCAGCCCTTGCGTGTTTAACTGCCCGCTTGGTGTTGTAGCAGCCCTCTGGGTGTTGTTGCAGCCCCTGGGTGTAATAACAGCCCCTGGGTGTTGTTCCAGCCCCTGGGTGTTGTTCCAGCCCCTGGGTGTTGTAGCTGTCTCATGGGTGTTGTAGCTGTCCCCTGGGTGCTGTAGCAGCCCCTCGGGTGTTAGCAACCCTCTGGGTGTTGTACCAGCCCCCTGGGTGTTGTAGCTGTCCCATGGGTGTTGTAGCTATTCCCTGGGTGTTGTAGCAGCCCCCTAAGTGTTGTAGCAGCCCCTTTGGAGTGTTAACCCTCTGGGTGTTGTACCAACCCCCTGGGTGTTGTAGCTGTCCCCTGGGTGTTGTAGCAGCCCCCTTGGAGTGTTAGCAACCCCTTGGGTGTTGTAGCAGCCTCCTTGGTGTGTTAGCAGCCCCGGGGTTTTTAAGCAGTCCCCTGGGTGTTGTAGCAGTCCCTGGGTGTTCAATCACAGAGAGTGGACAACATAAGTTCTACTACTACCTGCGTTGACCAGGGAACTTTTTTTTAGCACAGCAGTCGTGCCTGGCCTTTGATCCTTGTTGTCCTCCTCTCTGTCACACAGCTCAATACAATTATCGTCATGAAAAGATTCCTTTACTGAAATAGCCTTTATTATGGTAAGGGGTCAACGATTCTCTCTGTGAAGAGATTGGTGAAGTCATAACTTTATAATCTTGATAAAATATTAGTGTGTACTCGCCATTTATTCACCTATATGTTTTAGTGGTTGAGTCTTAGCTCCTGACCCTGCCTCTCAATTTGCCGCCTGCCAGATTCCTTGCCTCCCTCCTTATGTGTGTGTGTGTGTTTGTGTTTGTGGTCATCTATATGTACACCTATAAATAGCTGCAGGGGTCAAGTTTTAGCACCTAGCCTCCTCGTGTGTGTAAGTACTCACCTATTTGTGGTTGCAGAGGATGATTTATCAGCTCTTGGCCCTGCCTCTTTGTTGGACGCTAATGGATTTCCTCTCTCCTTGTTGCGAGAGTCCTATCAGCTCTGTTTTTAAACCTATGCATGGATCCTACCACTCTCACTTCTCAGTCTAAAGTCGTTCCACTGCCTGACCACTTTACAGCTAAAGTAGTCTTCCTTAATAACATCCCCATGACTCTTCTGTGACTTTTAAATTCTAGCTGTACCCTCGTGTACCTGAATCCCACCGCGAGCAGACTCGCTATGTCGTAATCATGTCACTCGTGGTCCTTCTGTTCTCTGATGTCTTGAAAACAAACTCCTCTAGTCACTTCTCGTGGCTCACATCCAACACCTCTGAAACTTGTCTTACTGCAAACACTTTTTCCAGGTTTTTTTTTTCTTCCTGTATCAGATGCGGGTTCCATATTGGCGCTGCATACTTCAAGATAAGCCTTATATATGCCGTGCAAAGGGCCGTGTATGCTTTCTTGTTGAGGTTCCTGAAAGCTACCCTTTAATTTACCAGTCAGGTGTGTGTGTGTGTGTGTGTGTGTGTGTGTGTGTGTGCTGGTGTGTGTGTGTGTGTTGTGTGTGTGTACTCACCTAATTGTACTCACCTAATTGTGGTTGCAGGGGTCGAGACTCAGCTCCTGGCCCCGCATCTTCGCTGTCTGCTACTGGGTCTCTGCTCTCCCTGCTCCATGAGCTTTATCATACCTTGTCTTAAAACTATGTATGGTTCCTGCCTCCACTATATCTTTCTCTAGACTATTCCACTTCCTGACTACTCTGTGGCTGAAGAAATGCTTCCTAACATCCTTTGACTCATCTGAGCCTTCAGCTTCAGTTGTGTCCCCTTGTTTCTGTGTTCCCTCTCTGGAACATCCTGTCACTGTCTACCTTGTCAATTCCCTAGTATTTGTATGTCGTTATCATGTCTCCTCTGACCCTTCTTTCCTCCAGTGTTGTTAGTCTTATTTCCCCCAACCTTTCTTCATAGGACAGACCCCTGAGTTGTGGAACTAACCTTGTCGCAAACCTTTGCACTTTCTCTAGTTTCTTTACGTGCTTGACCAGGTGTGGGTTCCAGACTGGTGCTGCATATTCTAGTATGGGTCTAACGTACACGGTGTACAGTGTCTTGAACGATTCCTTGTTAAGGTAACGGAACGCTAATCTTAGGTTTGCCAGTCGCCCATATGCTGCCGCAGTTATCTGGTTGATGTGTGCCTCCGGAGACGTGCTTGGCGTTATACTCACTCCAAGGTCTTTCTCCTTTGCCGAGGTTTGTAGCCTTTGTCCGCCTAGCTTGTGTGTGTTGGTGTGTGTGTGTGTGTGTTGGTGTGTGTGTGTTGGTGTGTGTGTGTGTGTTGGTGAGTGTGTGTTGGTGTGTGTGTGTGTGTTGGTGTGTGTGTGTGTGTGTGTTGGTGTGTGTGTGTGTGTTGGTGTGTATGTGTGTGTGTGTTGGTGTGTGTGTGTGTGTGTGTTGGTGTACTCACCTAGTTGTACTCACCGAGTTGTGGTTGCAGGGGACGAGTCATAGCTCCTGGCCCCGACTCTTCACTGGCCGCTACTGGGTCACACTCCCTGCTCCATGAGCATAATCATACCTCTCCTTAAAGCTATGTATGGAACTTGCCTCCACTACATCGCTTCCCAAGCTATTCCACTTCCCGACCACTCTATGACTGAAGAAATACTTCCTAACATACCTGTGATTCATTTGAGTCTTCAACTTCCAACTGTGTCCCCTTGTTGCTGTGTCCCATCTCTGAAACATTCTGTCTCTGTCCAACTTGTCTATTCCTCTCAGTATCTTATATGTCGTTATCATGTCCTCCCTATCTCTCCTGTCCTCCAGTGTCGTCAGGTCGATTTCCCTTAAACTCTCCTCGTTGGACATACCCCTTAGCTCCGGGACTAGTCTTGTTGCAAACCTTTGCACTTTATCTAGCTTGTGGGTTCCAAACTGGTGCTGCATACTTCAGTATGGGCCTAACGTACACAGTGTACAGAGTCCTGAACGATTCTTTATTGAGATGTCGGAATGCTGTTCTTAGGTTAGCTAGGCGCCCATATGCTGCAGCAGTTATTTGGTTGATGTGCGCCTCAGGAGACGTGCCTGGTGTTATACTCACCCCAAGATCTTTTTCCTTGATTGAGGTTTGCAGTCTCTGGCCTCCTAGACTGTACTCCGTCTGCGGTCTTCTTTGCATTTCCCCAATCTTCATGACTTTGCACTTGGTGGGGTTGAACTCCAGGAGCCAATTGCTGGACCAGGCTTGCAGCCTGTCCAGATCCCTTTGTAGTTCTGCCTGGTCCTCGTCCGATTGAATTCTTCTTATCAACTTCACATCATCTGCAAACAGGGACACTTCGGAATCTATTCCTTCCGTCATGTCGTTCACAAATACCAGAAACAGCACCGGTCCTAGGACTGACCCCTGTGGAACCCCACTCGTCACCGGCGCCCACTCTGACACCTCGCCACGTACCATGACTCGCTGCTGTCTTCCTGACAGGTATTCCCTGATCCATTGTAGTGCCTTCCCTGTTATCCCTGCCTGGTCTTCCAGCTTCTGCACTAATCTCTTGTGTGGAACTGTGTCAAACGCCTTCTTACAGTCCAGGAATATGCAATCTACCCACCCCTCTCTCTCTTGTCTTACTGCTGTCACCCTGTCGTAGAACTCCAGTAGGTTTGTGACACAGGTGTGACACAGGTGTTTGTAACACAGGTGTGTGTGTGTTGGTGTGTGTGTGTTGGTGTGTGTGTGTGTACTCACCTAGTTGTACTCACCTAGTTGTGGTTGCAGGGGTCGAGTCATAGCTCCTGGCCCCGCCTCTTCACTGGCCGTTACTGGGTCACTCACCCTGCTCCATGAGCTTTATTATTCCTCTTCTTAAAGTTATATATGGATCCTGCCTCCACTACATCGCTTCCCAGACTATTCCACTTCCCGACCACTCTGTGACTGAAGAAATACTTCCTAACATCCCTGTGATTCATCTGAGTGTTCAACTTCCAACTGTGTCCCCTTGTTGCTGTGACCCATCTCTGAAACATTCTGTCTTTGTCCACCGTGTCAATTCCTCTCAGTATTTTATATGTCGTTATCATGTCCCCCCTATCCCTCCTGTCCTCCAGTGTTGTCAGGTCGATTTTTCTTAACCTCTCCTGTGTGAGTGTGTGTGTGTGTTTGTTTTAGCAATTTGAGCATACCTATTTGTGATTGTCGAGAATGAATTTCAGCTCCTGGTCCTGCCACTTAAATTGGCCTCTTTTTGGGTTTGTTATCTCCTGGCTCCATGAGACCTACCATACATATTCTTAAAACTGTATAAATCTAAAGTTTCGTTGTACTGATCATTTTAATTCTGGTGTCAACAGGCTTAACTTCCTTAGTCTCTCCTCATAGTTCATACCCCTTAGCTCTGGGACTGGTCTCAATGCAAATCTCTGGTTTTTCTAGTTTCTTGTCTTACGTGATCAAGTGTGGGTTTCATGCTGGTGCTGCATACTCCAAAATGAGTTCTCCTTCTCCTTGAGTGACTTTTGCAAATTTTGTTGCCTGATCCTGTTCTCCGTTTTTGGTCTTCTTTGCTCTTCCCTAGTTTTCTTATCCCGTTTCCCGTGGTGTTCCGTGGTGTCTAGTGGAGTACTTTTTTTAATCATTCCATTGGTCAAACACTATTTGTGAGAAAAATAATTATCCCTTTTGCTCCGCTTTTTCTTCAACTTAAAATTGTGGCCTCATGATATCTACGGTGACGGTACAAACAAATCTTCTTTATCTACTCTTCCATCTTCATCATGGCCTTACATGTGGTTATCATATGTCACTCTGATTGCTCTTGTAGTGTGCAGCAGATGTTTCCACACTTAACTCCGGGGATTTACGATTGACGTGCGTAAACTCGTAAAACAGGGGGACGTAACAGGCTAGAATATTTGTAAACAACTTTGTCTCTGTGAACCCCAACATTGAAGGAATTGCCTTTTCTATTTTGTTAGTTGAAGAGAACAGGGCGAACAGAGTAAAAGTTTATGATATATTTGGTAGAGTAGAAGGGCAGGAGAAAACTTTCATTAAGGTCAAAACAAGGATTTTCTATATGAGAGAAATGGCCGACTTTTACAAATTTAATGAATTAGTGGTCAGATTTATTGTGAATCCATTTCGTGCTAAATAAATTCCAAGCCTTTTTTTTCAAAACTGGATATAAACTCAGGGAGTAACAATTAATCATTAATTTGAAAAATAAATTTGACATTTTAGCTGAACCACATCGTGGAATGATTCAACCAGATCCCCAGGGAAACCCTCAGGATGGTGCGTCCAATTCCTAGGGCGGGTTCAGCAGGTAGACCTGGTGAGAGATTCCATTGAAATGTGGAAGAACAGAGAAATCTATCGTTGCAAAAAAAAAAAAAGACTATGCATGCAAGGTGCGAGGATCAAGGACACATGTGAAAGATGTGCAGAGGTGATGAGAAACTCCCAGAGATTACAGTTTTTATGACTAATGTTGAAACTGACGATTGAAATAAAAGTAGACCAGCAGAGATCCTTAACAGATACTAAGTCTTTATTAAAAAAATTCAAAGACAATAGAATGCTGGTAATTTTTTTTTTTTTTTTTTTAAATTTTATTTGGAAAGTCATAAATATAAAAATATTATACATAACAGTGCCATGCCATGGTCTGAAACAAAGCTTATATAACAAAATAAGCAGTATAGAACAAAAGTTAACAACATAACAACACCCTATCAGTTAACCTGGGGTAATAAATTAACAATGAACAATAAATGCATAGGTAAAACGACAACATACCATGTCTTACGTTAACCCCTACATGTCGTACAATGACATGCTGAAATAAAAACTATTCAACATATTAAATCGGAACAACAATCGTACTTTTGTTGAGAGTTTTAATGTGAATTTCCATTAAGGGACATAATTATACCAACACAGTACACAAGACACTACCCTGCCAAGACAATTAACACAAAATCCATACATTAACATCACAACCCATACATTAACATCACAATCAGTATAACAGAAATGGTACTATAAACAGTGAAACAGAATTTATAACATGTAGCACACAACTTTTTTCTTTTCTTTAGTTTATTTGAAACATAAAAACCCCCCACACCAAGGTTTATCTTACATCACTTGTTTATAATTTTTTCGAAAACATACATAATAAATTTTACTAATTTATCCCACAAACCCTATAGACCTTGATACACCAATCATGATATCCGAGTAAAACTGAACAGAAAATATCATGACGAGAAAAGACAGATATGAATCCAACGAATTTGGGATCAACAATAAGTCAACAAAAACCCCCACTTCCAAAATAAACGCAACTACCAAACCAAAGAAAATGTCACATAGTAAGGATCATAACTCAAAGAAAACTTACTTTGACATAGCAACGGGAAAAAAAGTAAACCCCAAGAATACCTTGGGCCATAGTCTACGGATTCATTAACAATCCCAACCTAAGACTATCAGTACAGTACAGTAGTGACTGAAGAACCCCCTCTTCCCCACCCCCTTCCCCCCCAACCAAACCAAAGCCCTTGCACCGAAAAAAACCCCATGAATTTAAATAAAAAGAAACAAACACACAATACGCCCGAAAGAGCTTTGACCCTTTCCCCTGCTCCCAAATCCCTAAGTCTCCATTTAAACTACCATACAAAATCTACTAGATAATACATGAGACCCTTCGCCTGAGCATTAAGTTCGAGGTCCAGAACATTGCCTCCTCAAAACGAGATGCCCCCACCCCCCATATAGCGAAGCTCCTCCCGCCCACTCCGTATTGGCCCAAAGATTCACAAAATATATCTCATGGTAGTATCCACTCTACATCTCACATTACGAATTTGTCTTCACCAAACTCCATGCTCACTAGTAGCCTTTGACGCCCACAGCATCATGTAAAACCTAAACATGAACTCCTGATCCTGTGATTCAGCTTTAACCCTTAATCTCCCCCATATTTCAGCTCAACCACAGAGCAGGATATATCGACACGCATTCTATCACCTGGTAAATCCCCTTAAAATACTCTAGCCTACCAACCGGATGTCCTGCGGTGTATTACCACCATCCAACTCCTTAATATGTCCTGGTTGGGCCATACCAGAGACCTGTCATCCCACCATTCACTCACCTCCCGGAGTACCCCCCACTCCTTTCTTCCCGACCTGCTTTAATCCACCCCCTCTCCGCACCAGACAATGCTTATACATAGCACAACAGTCACGTTTCAACCAAATTAATCCCAAACACCCCAATTTCAACACCGCGCACAACATTACGCCCTACCCAATGCCTTCCACCAGCCCACACATACTTGAAACCATTCGTTCCAGAACCTCCACGGCCAGCTCAGATAAAGGGACATGGGCAGCTACATACTCACAGCTTACTATAAACCATGGTTATTCACTATTATTACCTCTGTCTCAAAGTAACTTCCTTCGCCTCCAAACCTGCAGTCCGTCGCCCCCCCTGTACACCCTATGTGAATTCAATTTTCTGCCTTCAAACGACGATCTCATAAATTTCCACCCACATATCTCGCACACTTGAAACGACGCACACACTACACTTCTGGCCCAACGTCCCTCCCACTCCTAATAATTTTGTCTTACTATCGTTTATTCTCATCCCAGTTGCTCCACAAAAACACACGAACAATAATCCCCACATTTACTTCAGCCCCTGCTCCTAACTCCACAAGTACCGTAGTGCTCGGCCCATGCACTTACTAGATAAGCCTCTGTATGCTTTTTTGCCCTCATCAACATTCATCCACAATTCCCACCACTAATCTGTAAAATGGGTCCTGTAAACACGCAATAATATTCGCAAAGGGACAACCCTGCCGCAGACCCCTACCATTGGAAACTAAATCCCCACCATCATTCACCTGTACTCTGACACACACGCTTCCCCATACAACCTCTCAATCCACTTCGTCACTTTTCCCAAAACCCTGCCTTCTCTGCCATGTCATACACTACACTATCATATGCACCCTTCCAATCTAAAAGCCAAACACCTCTTTCCCCATGCGCACGAATCTTAATTCCGCTCAAGACCACACACTACCGGGTATTCCACCTTGCCCCTCTGCAATCACCTTCCCCTAAAACACTTTCTTTATTCTATTACCTATATTTAGCTAATATTTATAGTCCGTATCTGTCTAATTATAGGCCTATAATTACTCAGAGAATCTCCCTCCCTCCTTCCTGACTAAAACTACAACCCCAATATTTGTTTTCTCCACCCTGTGACTTCATACAATTCATCAAGCTCACTAGACAGTCCTCACCGCCTCCCAATTTTCCTATAAAATTCATATACCATCTATTCCTGGGGAACCCCTTACTCAACCCATCCACTGCTATCTGTCACCTCCTCCTTAATGAACACCTCCCCATAGCCTCTCTATCCCTCCTCCAACTGCTCTTGAACTCCCTCCAAAAGGAGACATCTTACATCAAACCCCACATCCACACTACTCATATAACGTGCAAAACCATTTATCCACAAATACTCCGCTGCCTCTGTACCCGAATTACCATACCTTGCCTATAATCCTTCAACCTCTGCCTGACTTCTGTACATTCATTGTCCTCGTCCACGTTAGCCAGCACCTCAACACCGTTTTTGACGGTCCTATCACCCACTAAATGGGATCATCTATACCAGCTTTCATGCGGCACGCTCAAAAACCGCCATCTGTGGCTGCCCATAACTCATCCTTAATACACGGATTTCCGTTTCAGCGCACGCACCGCTTTTTCTAAGCAACCCTGTAATTGCCCTCCACATGCTACTTCATCAAACCGCATCTCCACTCGCTCCTCACCCAACCGCTGATAAAACTCCCATCATGGTTGCTCATCTGCTATCCACCACCTTAACAAGTTATCCGCCCCTCACTCCTCTCCCATAACCTCCCCACCATTTTCAAACTGCATTGATTTATCCTCCCACTAGTAATCCTACATTCAATTTCCAATAACTCCCTATACCACTTGCAACGCCTTCCCAATTCAAATCAACTAAAACCCTCTGTGATCTGAAAATCTCAAAGTCTATGGTTTGAACCTCTACCCACTACTACCCTATCAGTTACATAACTTGTCAAGCCCGCCGCATACCCTTTCTCACAAAAGTATGATCCACAGGGCCCCCTACACCTACCACATCCTTAATCCTACACTTCCTAGCAATCCCGTAGTAAAGCCACCAAATTGCACCCCGCCTCTAGGCTCTACACCCCTCTTCCCCAGATAACACAGTTAGCACCGCCCTGACTACCACTCACTCCAGGCAAGTCACGAAGGGCATATATCATGAAGCCTGAATAAACCCACCTTTACCATTTGCATCAAGTTTCTGTTGGCATATAGACACCTAAAACATACCCCTGGACCCCTCCCTCACGAACCTTCCACTCGAACCACCCTACCCCCACATTCCTCCCAAGACATACTTGCAAGGGCTTGACTCCGAAATCGCAACTGCCGCCCCTCCCTTGAGCCTACCTCAAGACCCTGCAAAAACTCGATACCCTCACTCTCAAATCCCTTCCACACCTATAATTATGCCCATGAAGGTCACCTGTACAAAACGTCGCAAGGCGTACTCCACCCAGGAACGTTTAACATCTTCTTTCATACCATTAACATTTATTGTTAGACACTGGAATGCAAAGGTTTGCCCTTCGGCCGAGGGAAAGGCTGCGACCCTGACTTGCCCTTACCCACTCACTTACCCACATGTCCTCTTACCCACATGTTTCCCCCTTGACGGGGTCCTGACCCAAAATGGCATCTAAATCTTTCCTGGCAATCTCACTAAAGACTTTACCCGGTCTCTGTGTCGGTGTAAGAACGTCGTCACTATCGGACTGTGTGCCGCTCTCTTACGGGTTCCCACCACCATTTCCATTCCCGTGGCCCTATCTGACTGATGCACCTCTGCCGACTTAATTATTTCATGTTAAACACTGACCGGCCTGATGTGCCCTCAACGGTCTGAGGCCTCTACCACCGGTTCACTTCAACTGCTTCCACCACATCAACACTGCCTTCCCCAGGCAACACTGGAAGAGGGTCCTCCATAATGCCTCTCAACACCTCCTCCAGAGGTAAATCCTCACAAGACACAACACCTGTGTTATCCACAACACTCTCTACTTGGGAGCTCAGGCTCCTGGGGCAAAGTGCAAAGCCTCCTGCCCCATCAACTATTTCACTCCACAAACGCTTCCCTTGCACCTCTCCTGGGAGGCACTTTCACCAGGTCCTCCCTGGCTCCCTCTGACCAGCCGGCTCCCTGCGGGCCACGTCCTGTCTAGGTATCACTTCCTCATGCAGTCTGCAGCAACGTGTTATAAGCGCCACATAGGCGGCAAGTCCTCATTGCCCCGGGTATGTCACATATAGTTGATTCCTGAAGTCAGACATCACCACATATGAAGGGTATCGGCTTACGTAACGTCATTTCAGGGAATAAGTCTTCATAGGCTCAGAATACGGGACCCACACTCCACTTCCCTGCGTTCACCGTGTGGATCACTCCATACTCGCTGAAAAGACCACTAATATCCGTCGCATCCGCTTCAAAGGTACATTCTTGACCTTGATAAAGTATATGTCCTGATACGTCTTTCAACCGAACTTGCATAGTCGAGTTGACCGTATACACCTTTGTCCTGGTGCTGATCAACAAGGCGTTCATAAACGCAGCAGTTAGTAGTTTGACGAAAACTCGGTTGATCCCGTTTAGCGCTACGCCGTATAAATCCATAATATCTAAGCCATACACATCATGCAGAATCGTAGGAGCAACGGTATAGCGGCTGGATGTATGACGCCGGTGACCATGTCAATACACACTGTGTTAGAACGACGTCGGCCAACAGTCTCTATGACAGTAGTTTAAGCAGTTAGCCAATTGGTGAAGGAGTGTCACCAGGCGGTACCAGTGTACAGCACGCCCACCCTGACCGAAGCAGGAGGTAACCAAATGCTGGTAATTACATGATTACTACCATAGACCTTCAGACCTCTGCAACACTATTGTTCTGAAAGATTTCTTAAGTTATACCATGAATTAAGGAAATATCCCCAGACTCACCCAGAAACAGACAAAGCAAATGCGATAGTAATTATGGACAAGGTAGATTATAGGTGGAAAATGACACTTACGTGTCTCTTTTTAAGATATCAGAGTAATAACAGTGCAGCCAAGAACCAGTAATTACTACACTCTGAATTGCTAGTTCTGTGGAGAGGTCGTGACAAATGTTAGTTTGACGAACGTTGAATAAAATGTGACATACTTGGTGCACGACACAATAGGACATTCAAAGGAAGAAGACCATGAACAAGGAGGCACCGATGGATATGCACCGGGAGGAGGCACCGATGGAGGCACCGATGAAGCTAAACACACAAATGAGCCACAGGGTCATTACACACTTGGTCTTTAGTTTCAGGGGCAGGATTCAAAAGTGGAATGAGGTAGACGGGGAGGTGATGGAAGCTCCTTCCATTCACACCTTGAAGCAGGGAATGACAGAATCAACTTTACTCCCTCCTTTTTTTTCATTTCCTCTATCTATCCCTTCTCATCTTTCCATCCACCCTTCCTTACTTCCTCCCCCATCTTCCCTTTCTACCTCCTTCCTTCCCTCTCTCTCACTCTCTCTCCTCTCTCTCTCTCTCTCTCCATCCCTCCAGCTCCTCACCTTCATTCCTTCCTTCCTTCCTTCCTTCCTTCCTTCCTTCCTTCCTTCCTTCCTGTAATATATTCTTCCTCTTACACACAGTCCAACAACCTTCTCCTACACACTTTTCATACATTATATCCCCAAATAATTTTATCTTTCGACATAATAATCATCAAAGTCTTTTCTGAGCCTAATTTTTTTAAAACTCTTTCACTCACATTCACTTCCGTGTCTTAATACATTTTTCATGTAGAAGGTGAAACATTTCCCTTATCTTGACTTACCTACGTCTGCAGCCATCGCCAGACTTGGACTTGTGTGAAAGGGAGGGAATTACTTTTCCCTTTACGGTCCCCCCTTCTTTAAGGGTAGTACCTGCATTGACGGTAGCCCTCCAACGACGGTAGTATTTCCCCCTTTACGGTAGTACCTACCTGGAGGGTAGTACCCTCCATGGACGCTGACCCTCCAACGACGGTAGTACTTTCCTTGATGATATAGTACCCCCCCGAACGATAGTACCTGCCTGGAGGTTAATTAGGTCCCTAGAAGATAGTACCCCCTTTACAAGTAGTATCCCCCCAGACGATAGTATTCACTGACGGGAGCGCCTCCCGGGGGGGTAAAAAATTTCAAGGATGACAGTACCTTCTGGAACAGTAGTACCCAGCGGCCGGTATTACCTTCCGTATGGTAGGCCTCCCCCTTTTTAGTAGTAATTTTTTAAAGAGGTTCCCCTTTTGGCCGTAGTACTTTGACAGTAGTACCTCCCTTACAGTACCCCTCCATGGACAGAAAAACTTCCTGGACGGGAGTACTCTCTGGACAGTAGTACGTCTCTGGACAGTAGTACCCCCCCGGACAGTCACCTCCTTGGGCAGTATACCTCCCCCCTGGTAGTACCCCCCCGACGGGAGTACCCCTTTTCCCCGGGGGGAGTACCTCCCAAGAGGGTAGAACCTCCCCGGGGGGTTGTACCTCCCTGGGGAGTACTTCCCCGGAGGGTAGTCCTCCCCCAGAGTAGTACCTCCCAGAACAGTAGTAACTTGAACGGTAATACTTCCCAAAACAGTAGTACTGCTGAACAGTAGACCCCCTGAACAGTAGTACCTTGAACGCTGGTACCCCCTGAACAGTAGCACCTCGCTGAACAGTAGTAATTCCTGAACAGTAGTACCCCCCCGCGGTAGTACCCCCCAAAAACAAATATCCCTGAACAGTCCCTTCCCGGGAACAGAAGTCCCCCGCTGAACAGTAGTTTTTTCGCTGAACAGTAGTACTTCCACTATTTACCTAGCAGTTGAGAGGTACTTGGGGAATTAGTCGCCTACAGCGGAAGGCGTCAGTTGCCCAAAAAACTCCAGCTGCGGGTCATCATCTGACTAAGACCCGCGTCAGGAAACATTTTGTTTTGTTTCCACAAGATCCTTACCTAACCTAACCTAGTCCGTATAGGTTCCATCCATCAGAAGACATAAAAAAAAAGGAAATAAAACCCCCTGCATGGCTTTCGGGTTATTCTGGGATATTAACCCCCCGGGGTTTTTTTAAAATCAAATTAAGCCATCCTCAACATGTTCATGCCCCTCCCCCACCAATTACTCAGCTGCCCAGATAATGTTAGGAATTATGTTTAATGCTTGTTGAAGAGTGAGGCCTCATTAGTGTTAGTGGGGGACAGTTGCTGCCTTTTACAAGTGAACCATGTTAGTGTTAGTGAGGAAGTTGCTGGCTGAATTTAACCATGTTAGTTAGTGAGGTACAGTTGCTGGCTGGGCATGTGAACCATGTTAGTGTTAGTGGGGGGTACAGTTGCTGCCTGACAAGTGAACCATGTTAGTGTTAGTAAAAGGGGGAGTTACTGGCTGACATTAAAAATGTTAGTGTTTTTTTAGGTACAGTTTTGGCTGACATGTGAACCATGTTAGTGTTTTTTAGGTACAGTTCTGGCTGACATGTGAACCATGCTAGTATTAGTGAGGACAGTTGCGCCCGACATGTGAACCATGTTAGTGTTAGTGATGTACAGCTGTTTCCTGAAAGGAACCATGTTAGTGTTAGTGGGACAGGTGCCTGACATTTAACCCTGTTAGTGTTAGTGATCAGTTGCTGGCTAACAAGTGAACCATGTTAGTGTTGGTGAGGTACAGTTGCTGCCCGACGTGCCCTGTTGGTTATGGGCCCGTTGCCGCATGTGCACCATGTTAGTGTTAGTGAGGGACAGTTTTGGTTTACATGTGAACCATGTTAGTTTTTAAAAAGGGGGGTTTCTGCTTGACAAAGAACCATGTTAGTGTTTGGGAGGAAAAGTTGCTGCCTGACTTGAACCATGTTATGTTAGGGGTACAGTTGCTGGCTAAATGTGAACCATGTTAGTGTTAGTGAGGTAAAAAGGGTCCCACATTTAACCATGTTAGTGTTAGTGAGGGACAGTTGCTGGCTGACAAGTGAACCATGTTTGTTACTGAGGCAGTTGTGGCTGACATGTGAACCATGTTAGTGTTAGTGA
>WNWK01043400.1:0-15518 GCA_009830355.1 Cherax destructor
TTGTTGCCTCCTGTGAGGTATTCCCTGATCCATTCCAGTGCCCTTCCTGTTATACATGCTTGTTCTTCCAACTTCTTTACTAATCTCAGTGAGGAACTGTGTCGAAGGCCTTCCTGCAGTCCAGGAAAATGCAATCAACCCAACCCTTTCTCTCTTGCCTACCTCTGTTACTTTATCATAGAACTCTAGGAGGTTTCTTACACAGGATTTGCCTTCCCGGAATCCGTGCTGTCTGGTGTTTATTATCCTGTTCAGCTCGAGGTGCTCCACCATTCTTTTCCTGATGATTTTCTCCAGGACTTTGCACACTATACATGTAAGTGTATATGTGTAAGTGTATGTATATATGTGTGTATGTATATACATGTATGTGTGTGTATGTGTGTGTGTATGTGTATATTGTATATGTGTGTGTGTGTGTGACCCAACAATTAAAATTTGCACCAATAACTCATTACAGTTGTGGCTGTGTAGACTAATAGATTGCTTATTGCTTTATAATTTGTTCATGAGTGCAACCATGTACAGACGTAAGTAAATTTACTTACATGATTCATTACCTTGTAACTAGTGAATTCATTACCATTGTACCTTGTTCAGCTATCAAAACTTTGGGGCCCAGTCTCTGGACCCTATATATACCTCTGTAATCTGCAAATACCTTTGTAACTTGTCATGATTGTGACCATCTGAGTTCATTACCTTTGTAACTTGCTCAGCTATCAAACTTTGAGGTCCAGTCCCTGGACCCATTATGTACCTCTGTAATCTTTTGACTACCGCCCACAGGATGGGTATGGGGTGCATAATAAAGATATCAAACTATACTTACACCTTGATCACACTTGTCGAAGTCTTTTGCAAACTCTGTGTATACTACATTTGCATAGTGTTTATCTTCCATAGCACCCAAGACCATGTCATAGTAGTCCAGTAGTTGGGACAGGCAAGAGTGACCTGCTCTAACCTTATTTATTTCTATCTTTGTTTGGTTTATCAGGGCCACTGACAGCTTACACCTTATCGAGCTGGATGTTACGATGGCAGAGGGGAAGATATGTTGCCCAAAGCTGAATGATGAAAGAAAAGCAACAAAAGTTCCTTTGTAAATCGAAATAGAAACTAGAAATTTCCAATTGCATCCAGTGGACCCCCTTGGCAAGCCCCAGCAGAGTGGGATGAGGGCACCCCCACCTGAGTTCAGTAACTGGCTTCCCACCAAAAATTGTTAGAGAATTAGACACAGTGTAAAGTGCCCGGTGGGGAAAAAGGATGAGGACAACTGTCCCAGAGAGAATGGCGGAAATTTATCACTAGTACTCAAGCAAGAGGGAGACGTCCACATCCAAGGAAGGCTGGCGCAGAAGTCCTCTGAACCCATGCTGCTCTGGGTTGTGTAACTGATGGGTATCTAAGTGGATGGCGATCTTGTTTCTTACAAAGTTTTAAAGATTTTATGATATGGGACGTTAGTGCAATTGCTTTACTGTTGCCTTTGTGGAATGGGACTATGTTGTTTTTAGTGACTGTGGGATTACCCGTGTCCATGCTCCATCCCCATGGAATAGTAAAGGCATGTGAAAGGAGCTTCTTGCAGTCCTTGATGAGCACGGAGTTCCTGGGCCTGGAGCAGAGTACATGGACATGTCTTTTATTGTTTTTTTCAAAGTCTTGTAAAATTATGATAATATCAGAGATTTTTTAGTTTACCAAATTGTGAGACTCAGTCATAAAAAAATCGTTTACATTATCGACTTTAATCTGGTTAACGGCTCACTAAATGCTGAGTGATATTGGGACTTCAGTATCTCACTCATTTCTTTCCTGTCATCTGTGTAAGTCCCATTTTGCATAAGAAAAAAGTATTTTAGATTTCTTTCAATTTAATTTATGGCTTTAAGTTTTCGAGATTCTTTTCGCCTGTATGATTCCTTAAGCTAAGTTCGATATTTGCTATTTCTCCAACCAGTGCCTCCTTTTGTATTGGTATGGCTTTTGTACGTATTTGTATGGTATGGCAACTTATATATGGTGTGTCAACTTGTATATGGTGTGTCAACTTGTATATGGTGTGTCAACTTGTATATGGTGTGTCAACTTGTATATGGTGTGTCAACTTGTATATGGTGTGTCAACTTGTATATGGTGTGTCAACTTGTATATGGTGTGTCAACTTGTATATGGTGTGTCAACTTGTATATGGTGTGTCAACTTGAATATGGTGTGTCAACCTGTGTTGCATGCAAAGAGTATGTAACCTTTATTCGGAGCACGTTAAACATATCCACATAGGCTCCCCTCCAACAAGCGAACCATCGTTAAGGGTTTGGTGATGGGGCCCCATCATCAAATCAACGTCTCGGTTCAGCCAATTAAAATGCGAGTTTAACAATGACAAAGGTGACGTGGATACCACTCGCGTTTGTCATTGGAATTCCTGCATAGAGCTGGTTGTGGAAAGTTGTCTGTCTTTGGCTGCTGCTTAGCCTAGACAACTGTGGCGTGCACTAAAAACTACCCTTTGTATATAGTGTACATATGTGTAAAAAAACCCTTTTTTACTTGGTGAAGGAAAAGACAAAAGTCTTATATATTCATAACTGCTTGAAGGAAATACAAATTCAAAGCATTTTCTACTGTGTTTCTTTGCTCCAAGCTCCCTTTTACACTCAGGTTAACAGGCCATTGAACCTGAGGTTGTAATAACCTGTAAGACAACTTTGTAGATAGTAGGTTTTTGACAGCAACCACCCAGGGAGGTATTACCTTCCTCTGGTAGTAGGTTGGTAAACAGCAACCACCCAGGGAGGTACTACCATCCTCTGGGTATGTTGAGACAGCAACCACTCCAGGGAGGACTACCATCCTCTGGTAGTATGTTGGTAGACAGCAACCACCCAGGGAGGTACTACCATCCTCTGGTAGTAGGTTGGTAGACAGCAACCACCCAGGGAGGTACTACCATCCTCTGGTAGTATGTTGGTAGACAGCAACCACCCAGGGAGGTACTACCATCCTGCCAAATGCCTGTGAAACTTAAAGTTGTAGTTGTTTTACACAATGGTAGGATTACTGGTGTCATTTTCTTTGTCTCATAAATACCCAAGAAAACAGGTATGTTTTGCTACTTCTACTTACACTTTGGCACACTACATATACATGAACACACATATGTATACACATCGATCTGAATTTTCTCCTATTTTTCTAAATAGTTTTTGTCCTTTTTATTTCCTTTCATCTCCATGGAGAAGTGGAAAAGAATCTTTCCTCCATAAGCAATGTGTGTTGTAGGAGGCGACTAAAATGCCGGGACCAATGGGTTAGTAACCCCGACTCCTGCATAAATTACTAAATAAGATAAAAAAAAAACTTGATAAAACTGGGATGTTTGAATGTGCGTTGATGTAGTGCGGATGATAAGAAAGAGATGATTGCTAATGTTATGAATCAGAAGAAGTTGTATGTCCTAACTGTAAGCAAAACATATAGCTGAAGAGGGTTGGGGAGTTTATCCTCCACATCTTACAAAAATAAAAGTGAATATGTAATTGTAGTTCATTGTTGTGATGTACTATGTTGTTTTTACTGCTTAAAACTTCAAATGTAACAGAAATAATAGTATTTCTTACCTTAAATTGTGGGTGCTGGTGTTTGTGGATGATTGTGAAGAGAGTGGAGAGTTATGCTGTGGCCCTACTGGGCTGAGGTGGACGGTGGAGGTTCTGGTACTGAAGTCGATGGTTGTACTGAGTGTCTAACTTTAAGTCATTCAGTAAGTCAGTCAAGTCATTCAGTAAGTCAGTCAAGTCAGTCATTCAGTCAGTCAAGTCATACAGTAAGTCAGTCAAGTCCTTCAGTCAGTTAGGCATTCAGTCAGTTAGTCATTCAGTTAGTCAGTCATTCAGTAAGTCAGTCAGTCAGTCACACAAACTTATGTTTACCTCTTTTTATGTGTACAAAGTAACACTTCATTACGACCACAGGTTATGTCTTGTCTAATATCTTTGTTTTCTTCGTTAATCCTAAGACTTAAATGCTTACACCTTTTCTTGCCACTTTGAGCAACACTGGTATGCCTACTGGGTGCCATGATTGCTTGGCAGATACAAGATATAGTAATTAAAAGATCAAAACACAATTCACAATCACAAGCTTGTAGCAGAGAATGCTGGGATGATGGGGTGGTTGTCGGGGGTGGCTGGGGACTGCAGGAGGTCTCCCGCTGATCCACAACAAGGCGGCCTAAATTAATTTTACATGTTACATAAAATTGTGCCGCAATTCTTCAATCGTGCTATACCCAAATCGTGCCAAATAAACTCGTGCTAAATGACGGTCTTCTGTATAATATTTTTATTTACTACAAGTACATATACAAGGTGTAGAGGCCTAGTTGACATCAATAACATTATGCTATATACAAAGCCACTTGTTATGCAGAGCATTTCGGGCAAATTAGGTCAGTTTTGTCCTAGGATGTGACCCACACCAGTCGACTAACACCCAGGTACCCATTTTACTGATGGGTGAACATAAACAACTGGTGTAATGAAAGTTGAATTTTGTGAAGACACCCTCATGACTGATCACAGTGGTATATTACAGATCATTCTGGAAAAATACAAAGACTTTGCTCCCTGTAAATAAAGCATTACCACGTGTGTGTGTGTGTGTGTGTGTCTACCTGGAGTCTACCTGGAGAGAATTCCAGGGGTCAACGCCCCCGCGGCCCGGTCCGTGACCAGGCCTCCTGTTGGACCAGAGCCTGATCAACCAGGCTGTTACTGCTGGCCGCACGCAGTCCAACGTACGAACCACAGCCCGGCTGGTCAGGTACCGACTTTAGGTGCCTGTCCAGTGCCTGCTTGAAGACAGCCAGGGGTTTGTTGGTAATCCCCCTGATGTATGCTGGGAGGCAGTTGAACAATCTTGGGCCCCTGACACTTACTGTGTTGTCCCTCAACGTGCTAGTGGCACCCCTGCTCTTCATTGGGGGGATGTTACATCGCCTGCCGAGTCTTTTGCTTTCGTAGGGAGTGATTTTTGTGTGCAAGTTTGGCACTAAGCCCTCGAGAATTTTCCATGTGTATATAATAATGTATCTCTCCCGCCTGCGTTCTAGAGAGTACAGGTTTAGGAACTTCAAGCGTTCCCAGTAGTTGAGGTGGTTTATCGCACTTATGCGTGAGGTGAAGGTTCTCTGCACATTTTCAAGGTCAGCAATTTCACCCGCCTTGAAAGGTGCCGTTAGTGTGCAGCAATATTCCAGCCTAGATAGAACAAGCGATCTGTAAAGTGTCAACATGGGCTTGGCATCCCTGGTTTTGAAGGTTCTCATTATCCATCCTGTCATTTTTCGAGCAGATGCAATTGCTACTTTGTTATGGTCCTTGAAGGTGAGATCCTCTGACAATTACCATTTTGTCCTGGGCACATGTCGATTGAAAACTGGGCCTGTTGTATATGCGTGTGTGTTAGTTAGTTACCATTTTGTCCTAGGCACATGTCGATTAGACACTAGGCCTGTTGCGTGAAGCAAGAGCGCTAGCCACCATGCCATCGGGGCGTGTGTACTCACCTATTTGTACTCACCTATTTGTGGTTGCAGGGGTCGATTCATAGCTCCTGGCCCCGCCTCTTCACTGATTGCTACTAGGTCCTCTCTCTCCCTGCTCCATGAGCTTTATCAAACCTAGTCTTAAAACTATGTATGGTTCCTGCCTCCACTATGTCGCTTTCTAGGCTATGCCACTTCCTGACAACTCTATGACTGAAGAAATACTTCCTAACATCCCTTTGACTCATAGGAGTCTTCAACTTCCACAGACCCTTGTTTCTGTGTCCCCTCTCTTTAACATCTTGTCTCTGTCCACCTTATCTATTCCTCGCAGTATTTTATATGTCGTTATCATGTCTCCCTAACCCTCCTGTCCTCTAGTGTCGTCAGGCCGATTCCCCTTAACCTTTCTTCGTAGGACAATTCCCTTAGCTCTGGGACTAGTCTTGTTGCAAACCTTTGCACTTTCTCTAATTTCTTGACGTGCTTGACCAGGTGTGGGTTCCAAACTGGTGCTGCATACTCCAGTATGGGCCTGACGTATATGGTGTACAGAGTCTTGAATGATTCCTTAGTGAGGTATTGGAACGCTATTCTTAGGTTTGCCAGCCGCCCGTATGCTGCAGCAGTTATCTGATTGATGTGTGCCTCAGGAGATGTGTGTATTATACTCACCCCAAGATCTTTTTCTTTGAGTGAGGTTTGCAGTCTTTTGCCACCTAGACTATACTCTGTCTGCGGTCTTCTTTGCCCTTCCCCGATATTCATGACTTTACATTTGGCAGGGTTAAATTCAAGGTGCCAGTTACTGGACCAGGCTTGTAGCCTGTCCAGGTCTCTTTGTAGTCCTGTCTGATCCTCGACTGATTTGATTCTTCTCATTAACTTCACGTCATCTGCAAACAGAGACACTTCTGAGTCTATCCCTTCCGTTATGTCATTCACATATACCAAAAACAGTACAGGTCCTAGGACTGACCCTTGTGGAACTCCACTCGTCACAGGTGCCCACTCTGACACCTCGTCACGTACCATGACTCGTTGTTGCCTTCCTGTCAGATATTCTCTGATCCATTGCAGTGCTTTTCCTGTTACGTGTGCCTGATCCTCTAGCTTTTGCATTAACCTCTTGTGAGGAACTGTGTCGACTGCCTTCTTGCAGTCCAAAAAAATGCAGTCTATCCACCCCTCTCTCTCGTGTCTTACTTCTGTTACCTTGTCATAAAACTTCAGTAGGTTTGTGACACAGGATTTTCCTTCCCTGAAACCGTGCTGGTTGTCGTTTATAAGCTTGTGTCTTTCTAGGTGCTCCACCACTCTCCTCCTGATGATCATCTCCATGACTTTTTGCATACTATACACGTCAGTGACACAGGTCTGTAGTTTAATGCCTCGTGTCTGTCTCCTTTCTTAAAAATTGGGACTACATTTGCCCTCTTCCACGCCTCAGGTAGTTGCCCAGTTTCAATGGATGTGTTGAAGATTTGTGTTAGTGGCACACACAACATCTCTGCTCCCTCTCTAAGGACCCACGGAGAAATGTTGTCCGGTCCCACCGCTTTTGAGGTAACGAGTTCACATAGCAGCTTCTTCACCTCCTCCTCGGTTGTGTGTATTTCATCCAGCACTTGTTGGTATACCTCCCTATTCTGAATTCCTGGAGTCCTTCCTGTCTCCTGTGTAAATACTTCTTTAAATCTCATGTTGAGCTCCTCACATACCTCTTGGTCGTTTCTTGTGAACTCCCACCTTCCTTCCTCAGCCTGATTACCTGGTCCTTGACTGTTGTTTTCCTCCTGATGTGGCTATACAACAGCTTCGGGTCAGACTTGACTTTTGATGCTATATCATTTTCATATTGTCGCTGAGCCTCCCTTCTTACCTGTGCATATTCGTTTCTGGCTCTTCGGCTAATCTCTTTATTTTCCTGGGTCCTTTGTCTTCTGTACTTTTTCCATTCTCTATTACACTTAGTTTTTGCCTCCCTACACCTCTGGGTGAACCAAGGACTCGTTCTGGTCTTCCCATTACTTCTGTTTTCCTTGGGGACAAACCTCTCCTCTGCCTCTTTGCATTTGGTTGTCACATATTCCATCATTTCTTTTACTGGTTTTCCTGCCAATTCTCTCTCCCACTGAACGTCTTGTAGGAAGTTCCTCATGCCTGTGTAGTCCCCCCTTTTGTAGTTTCGTTTCTCCCTTCCTATTCCTGCTCCCCTCTCCACTTGTAGCTCAACTATATAATCAAAACACAGAACCAAATGATCACTAGCTCCAAGGGGCCTTTCATACGTGATATCCTCAATGTCCGAACTACTCAAGGTGAATACTAGGTCCAGTCTTGCTGGATCATCCCCCCCTCTCTCTCTGGTAATGTCTCTAACATGTTGATGCATGAGATTTTCCAGTACCACATCCATCATCTTGGCTCTCCATGATTCAGGACCCCCGTGGGGCTCCAGGTTTTCCCAACAATCTCTTTGTGATTGAAATCACCCATAACTAGTAACTTTGCTCTCCCCATGTGGGCTCTTCCGGCTTCCTCGGCTAGTGTGTCTACCATTGCTCTGTTGCTCTTGTCGTATTCTTCTCTTGGCCTCCTGCAGTTCTGTGGCGGGTTGTACATTACAGCAATTACCACCTTATGGCCCTCAGACTGAATTGTTCCTACTATGTAGTCCCTTTCACCCATTCCATCCATTCCTTCTACTTCCTCAAATCCCTACCTGTTCTTAATGAGCAGTGCAACTCCTCCTCCCCCTCTGCTCCCTCTATCTTTCCTGAGGATTTGATATCCGGGTGGAAAGATTGCATCTGTTATCATCCTGGTGAGTTTCGTTTCTGTGAGTGCTATTATGTCTGGGGATGTCTCCTTTATTCTTTCATGCCACTCCTCACATTTATTTGTTATACCATCTGCATTTGTATACCAAACCTTTAACTTCTTTTCTAAAACCGTAGTCTGGGGGGTACGTTGGGGTTGGGAAAGTAGGAGATCTGATGGGGAACTATGGGTGGTTGGTGTGAAGGTGGAGTTTGTAATGAGGTGGGTGGAATCATTGGGTATGGCATGTGTGTTTTGGGTTAGATTGTTTGGTTGCATTGGGGTTGTCCAGGTTGGGGGACATCTGAAGGTGGTTGTATTAGAGCTTCCTCCTGAGTCTGGGTTCTTCTGTCCATCTCTCTTTCCTCCTTTTGTCTCTGTACCCTCTCTTTCAGTTTCTGAAAGAGTGTGTGTGTGTGTGTGTGTGTGTGTGTGTACTCAACTATTTGTGGTTGCAGGGGTCGATTCATAGCTCCTGGCCCCGCCTTTTCACTGTGTGTGTGTACTCACCTAATTGTGATTGCAGGGGTCGAGAGTCAGCTCCTGGTCCCGCCTCTTCGCTGTCCGCTACTGAGTATCTGCTCTCCCTGCTCCATGAGCTTTATCATACCTTGTCTTAAAACTATGTATGGTTCCCACCTCCACTATATCGTTCGCTAGACTATTCCACTCCTGACTACTCTATGGCTGAAGAAATGCTTCCTAACATCCCTTTGACTCATCTGAGTCTTCAGCTTCCAGTTGTGCCCCCTTGTTTCTGTGTTCCCTCTCTGGAACATCCTGTCACTATCTACCTTGTCGATTCCCCGCAGTATTTTATATGATGTTATCATGTCTCCTCTAACCCTTCTGTCCTCCAGTGGTGTTAGTCCTATTTCCCTCAACCTTTCTTCATAGGACAGTCTCCTGAGTTGTGGAACTAGCCTTGTCGCAAACCTTTGCACTTTCTCTAATTTCTTGACGTGCTTGACCAGGTGTGGGTTCCAGACTGGTGCTGCATACTCTAGTATGGGCCTGACGTACACGATGTACAGTGTCTTGAACGATTCCTTGTTAAGGTAATGGAACGCTAATCTTAGGTTTGCCAGTCGTGTGTGTGTGTATATGTATGTTCTCACCTAGTTGTGGTTGCAGGGGTCGATTCATAGCTCCTGGCCCCGCCTCTTCACTGGCCGCTACTGGGTCACTCTCCCTGCGCCATGAGCTTTATCATACCTCTTCTTAAAGCTATGTATTTAGCCTGCCTCCACTACATCACTTCCTAAACTATTCCACTTCCCGACCACTCTGTGACTGAAGAAATACTTCCTAACATCTCTGTGATTCATCTGAGTCTTCAACTTCCAACTGTGTCCCCTTGTTGCTGTGTCCCATCTCTGGAACATTCTGTCTGTCCACTTTGTCAATTCCTCTCAGTATCTTATATGTTGTTATCATGTCCTCCCTATTTCTCCTGTCCTCCAGTGTCGTCAGGTCGATTTTCCTTAACCTCTCCTCGTAAGACATACCCCTTAGCTCCGGGACTAGTCTTGTTGCAAACCTTTGCACTTTCTCGAGCTTCTTCACGTGCTTGGCTAGGTGTGGGTTCCAAACTGGTGCTGTATACTAGGGATGTATCGGATGTGAAAAATTTAGATATCCGGTATGCGGATGTGTATACGGATGTCTTACTTACTCATTTTATGGATGCGAATGCGGATGCGGATGTAAGAAATTGTGTTGATGTTCCGGGGATTTCGGATGCAGATGCAAGAAATTGTGCGGATGTTCCGCAGATGTTGATGCGGATGTGAATATCCGATACATCACTACTGTATACTCCAGTATGGGCCTAACGTACACAGTGCACAGGGTCCTGAACGATTCTTTATTAAGATGTCGGAATGCTGTTCTTAGGTTTGCTAGGCGCCCGTATGCTGCAGCAGTTATTTGGTTGATGTGCGCCTCAGGAGATGTACCTGGTGTTATACTCACCTCAAGGTCTTTTTCCTTGATTGAGGTTTGCAGTCTCTGGCCCCCTAGGCTGTACTCCGTCTGCGGTCTTCTTTGCCCTTCCCCAATATTCATGACTTCGCACTTGGTGGGGTTGAACTCCAGGAGCCAATTGCTGGACCAGGCTTGCAGCCTGTCCAGATCCCTTTGTAGTTCTGCCTGGTCCTCGTCCGACTGAATTCTTCTCAACAACTTCACATCATCTGCAAACAGGGACACTTCGGAGTCTATTCTTTCCGTCATGTCCTTCACAAATACCAGAAACAGCACTGGTCCCAGGACTGACTCCTGTGGAACTCCGCTCGTCACCGGCGCCCACTCTGACACCTCGCCACGTACCATGACTCGCTGCTGTCTTCCTGACAGGTATTCCCTGATCCATTGTAGTGCCTTCCCTGTTATCCATGCCTGGTCCTCCAACTTTTGCACTAATCTCTTGTGTGGAACTGTGTCAAACGCCTTCTTACAATCCAAGAATATGCAATCTACCCACCCCTCTCTCTCTTGTCTTATTGCTGTCACCCTGTCGTAGAACTCCAGTAGGTTTGTGACACAGGATTTCCCGTCCCTGAAACCGTGTTGGCCGTCGTTGATAAGCTCATTCCTTTCTAGGTGCTCCACCACTCTTCTCCTGACTATCTTCTCCATGACCTTGCATGCTATACATGTCAGTGACACTGGTCTGTAGTTTAGTGCTACATTCCTGTCTCCTTTTTTAAAAATTGGAACTACATTTGCTGTTTTCCATACCTCAGGTAGTTGCCCTGTTTCGATAGATGTGTTGAAGATCATTGTTAGGGGTACACATAGCTCCTCTGCTCCCTCTCTCAGGACACGTGGAGAGATGTTATCCGGCCCTATCGCCTTTGAGGTATCTAGCTCGCTTAGTAGCTTCTTCACTTTCTTCTCAGTTGTGTGTATTGTGTCCAGCACCTGATGGTGTACCCTACCTCTCCTCCTTTCTGGAGGCCCTTCTATCTCCTCTGTGAACACCTCTTTGAATCTCATGTTGACCTCCTCACACACTTCACGGACATTTCTTGTGACCTCCCCTCCTACCTTCCTCAGCCTGATCACCTGGTCCTTGACTGTTGTTCTCCTCCTGATGTGGCTGTACAGCAGCTTTGGGTCAGATTTGGCTGCTATGTCATTCTCGTACTGTCTTTGGGCCTCCCTTCTGATCTGTGCATATTCATTTCTGGCTCTATGACTGCTCTCCTTATTCTCCGGGGTATTTGCCTTCTGTACCTCTTCCATTCCCTTGTACACTTGGTTTTGGCTTCCCTGCACCTTTGGGTGAACCATGGGCTCATCCTGTCTTTTTCGCTTCTCCTGTTTCCTTGGGTATAAACCTCTCCTCAGCTTCCTTGCAAATTGTTGTCACATATTCCATCATCACGTCTACTGACTTCCCTGCCATCTCTCTGTCCCACTGAACTCCATGCAGGAAGTTCCTCATGCCCAAATATTCACCTTTCTTGTAGTTTGGCTTCATTAGTGCAGCCCTTCCTGCTTCCCCTTCCACTTGTAACTCTACTATGTATTCGAAACTTAGAACCATGTGATCACTGGCCCCAAGGGGGCTTTCATGTGTGATGTCCTCAATATCTGCACTACTCAGGGTGAATACTAAGTCCAGTCTCGCTGGTTCGTCCTCTCCTCTCTCTCTGGTAGTGTCCCTTACGTGTTGGTACATGAGATTTTCCAGTACCACCTCCAGCATGTGTGTATGTATGTGTGTGTGTGTGACCCAACAATTAAAATTTGCACCAAGAACTCATTACATTTGTGACCGGGTGTACACTAGGTAATTGCTCATTACTTTATAATTTGTTCATGATTGTAACCATGTATAAACGTAAGTAAGTAAATTTACTTACATGATTCATTACCTTTGTAACTTGTGAGTTCATTACCTTTGTAACTTGCTCAGCTATCAAAACTTTGGGGTCCAGTCCCTGGACCCATTATGTACCTCTGTATACTTTTGACTACCGCCCACAGGATGGGTATGTGGTGCATAATAAAGATATCAAACTAAACTAAAAAACTGATCACATTTTGCTGGTCAGGAGCCCTGTTCATACATGCCTGTTCCTCTATTATGTTGTGATCTGAGTGTATTGTCTTTGATATTGTTATATTACGTATCAGATCGTCGTTGCTAGTGAGGGCGAGGTCTAGCATATTTTCTAGTCATATAGGCTCTAATATTTGCTGGTTTAAAGTGAATTTGGTGCAGAGATTTAATAGCTTTTGTGTCTGTGAATTTTCATCTGAGCTGCCTCCTGGGGTGATCTCTGCTAATATATTATTTGCTACACTCCTCCATTTTAGATGTCTCAAATTGAAATCTCCACATAGCAAGATGTTTGGGGCAGGAGTTGGGATATTTTCCAGACAGTGATCAATTTTCAAAAGCTGTTCCTGGAATTGCTGGAAAGTTGCATCTGGAGGCTTGTATACCACCACAATGACAAGGTTTTGGTTTTTCAATCTTTACTGTCAAAACTTCAACTACATCATTTGAGGTGTTTAGTAGTTCTGAGCAAATGAGCGACTTCATGGTGTACAAGCGAGGAGTATCTGAGAGAGTTAGAGCTAAGGTAGGGGGTAGCAATAATGCTGAAGGATCAGTTATGGAAGAAAGGGAATATATATGAATAAATTCAAGGAGTATATGGATTAAAATAAGGATAATATGCGAAAAGTGGGTTATAAAAAAATTAATAATCAAATAATAAAGCGCTAAACAGGCAAGGGTCATGCAGCGTTGCTATAAACAGCTAGGTGGAGAGGGGATCAGAGGTAAGGGTAGAAAAGGGCTGAAAGGGACGTGGTTCTAAGCCAAAGGCAGGGCCGTCTGCAAGAAGGGAAGATAAGGTAAAAGCGGTAGGGCGGCAGTGTTGGAGGTAAATCCTACGAGTTCGCTGGTAAACCGGGCAATCTACAAGAAAGTGAAGAACCGAAAGAGGGACCTGACAAACCTCACAGAGAGGACTAGGGCGTCGTTCCATGAGATACCCATGGGTAAGGTGAGTATGGCCAGTGTGGAGATGGGAGAGCACAGTCTCCGGAGTAGGGCAACGGTGGTAAGAAGATGGCCACAAACCTAAAAGCGGTTTAATAGAGTGCAATTTGTTATGGTGCATGTCTGACTACCATTGTTGCCAACGGCTGAGAAGACGGCAGAGATGACTGGAAAATAATCTCTAAACGAAATACCCCTATAGGAAACCGGAAGATCATGCACTGCTGATCATGCACTGCTGACCGCGCAGCAGCATCCGCTTGTTCATTTCCTTGCACATCAACGTGTCCAGGGACCCAACAGAAAACGATGTCTTTGTTTTTGCTAGCCACACAGCGTAACCATAGTTGAATATGAAGGACTAATGGATGAGGGGAATCAAATTGTTTAATGGCTTGTAAAGCGCTGAGGGAATCTGAAATGATCACAAACGTCCAAGGAGACATATATGTAATACAGAGAAGTGCTATGAGGATGGCATACAACTCGGCAGTAAAAATACTAGCCGAGTATAACAAATGACCTCGGACAACATCGTCAGAAGATTTAGAACCATCTGTATAAACAGCAACGGCATGAGCATGCAACCGTAACTGATCAAGAAAAAGAGAGCGAGAAGCAGTCGTAGGTAGGAGAGCTTTGGCGCACAGCAGTAGGGAAGAACAGATACGAACCTTCGGAACCTCCCAAGGGAAAAGGGAAAAGACAGATGCTAAATGAATATACAAGGGAGGTAACTGGAGAGACGACCGGAGTGAGTGAAGACGAAGAGAAAATGGTCGAAGTAAGCAGGAGCGTTGAACAAATAATGGGCTTTTACCAATGTCTGAGACCAACCTATACGTAGACGGAACACGAAGGTCATGAGCGAGGACAAAGTAACAAAGGCAATGAGCATCACGACGATCAGCTAAGGAAGGAACATTCGCCTCAGCATAGAGGCTTTCAACAGGGGATGAACGAAAGGCACCAAGGCATAAACGTAGACCCTTATGATGAAGGGAATCTAACTTAGAAAGACTTGTAGGAGAAGCCGCATAATAGACTTGGTTGCCATAATCCAGCTTGGACAAGACTAGGGTGGAATTCAAACTGGGTTCTATTCCTAGGGTAGGATTTTAGGTAATCGAGAGTGTCCTCTGACCCCGTAATGTTCAAGTTTTACGTGCAATAGGTCATGGTCAACTGTATCAAAAGCTTTTCGTAAGTCTATGAAAAGTTCCAGGGAAAATTAATTTTTTTCGAGTACCGAATATATTACCTCAAGCATATGTATAATTGCATCATTAGTATTTTTTTTCGGTCTGTATCCACACTGACAGGGGTTAAGTATGTTGTGGGATACTAAGTAGGAGTATTATTATTATTATAATCAAAGAAAGCGCTAAATCAACAAGGGTCATACAGTGCTGCGGGGCAGAAAATAGTGCGGGGGCTATAAACAGCTAGGTGGAGAGGGGATCAGAGGTGATGGGAGAAAAGAGGTGGAAGGGACGCTAAGGGATATGTGTCAAAGTTCGTATAGAATAGCAGTTGCTGACAGAAAGTGAAAAGGATTGTAAGGCAAAGGCAGGACCGTGTGTAAGAAGGGAAGATAAGGGAAGAGTGGTAGAGCGGCGGCGGTGCAGGTAAATCCTACGAGCTGCTAAACCGGTCAATCTGCAAGTGAAATAGGGACCCGACAAACCTCACAAAAAGGAATAGGGTGTCAGTCCATAAGATACCCATGGTTGTAAGTAGGAGTAGACTTGTTTGTGAATTAATTTTTCGAAGATTTTAGATAGAACGGGAAAGGTTGATATAGGCCTATAGTTGTTCAACTCCAGTTGGATCATCTCCTCTGAGGATCAGGGTGATCCTTGCTGTCTTGTGTATGGATGGTCAAGGTGATCCTTGCTGTCTTGTGTATGGATGGTCAGGGTGATCCTTGCTGTCTTGTGTATTTGGGCAAGGTGATCCTTACTGTCTTGTGTATGGATGGTCAGGGTGACCCCTTTTTCTTTGTGGATGGTCAGGGGGACCCTTTCTATCTTTTGTATGGATAGTCAGGGTGACCCTTGCTGTCTTGTGGATGGTCAGGTGACCCTTGCTGTGTTTTATGGATGGTCAGGG
>WNWK01043401.1:0-15518 GCA_009830355.1 Cherax destructor
CCATGTTTTGTATGCAAATGTTTTGGGAAATAAACAACTGTTTGTGCTGTTCACAGTGTTTCTCCTAAACCTTACAGTATAAAATACAGTACTAACAGCATTAAAAGTAAAGTAAAAAATGAAATACCAAAATAAAACAATAAAATATAATCATTACATAATGTGATGTTGATATTCAGTACGTAGTAAGGTTCGACTTATGTCCATTTTGACTTACGACCAGTTATTCGTAACCAAGCTTGGTCGTAAGTCGGATGTTACTTGTACAATGCCTGCACTTTAAAGGTGGGGTCTGGGATATTGACAGTTTGGAGGGACTATTCTAAACTGTCGTATCTGAGCGCCTCTGCAAAGACAGCGATTATGTATGAGTGAGGTGAAAGTGTTGAATGATGATGAACGTTTTTTCTTTTTGGGTTTTTCTTCCATTTTGGGTCACTCTGCCTCGGTGGGAAATGGCCGACGTGTTAAAGAATAAAACTACAATTTATCTCCCTGGGGAAGTGGAACAGAATTCTTCCTCCTTAAGCCATGCTTGTTGTAAGAGGCTGCAAGGGGTTAGTAACCCCTTCTCCTGTGTACATTACTAAATTTAAAAGGAGAAACTTTCGTTTTTCCTTTTGGGCCACCCTTCCTCAGTGGGATACGGCTGGTTTGTTGAAAGAAGAACGACTACAATTTATACTAGTTCTTGTGATTTTATAGCCAGTCTTTGTTCTGACACTGATATTAGCAACAGAAATAGTAATGAAAAAGTCACAAGCACATTGACAGGTGAACATGTTCATCTGTCTTGGTCATACATTTTCATATACACATTGTTCACATACACTACATCTTTCTTGTGTGCTTTTTCTTAAATTCTAAAATATAAAATGTAATTGCAGGTTAGTGTCTGTGAAACCAGTGACAATGAAGAGAACCTTCAGTCTAATGCAAGAATCATGTCATACTTGCGGAGACATGTTCCCAAGATGTTCCAGGTAGGTTCCCTCTTGTAGTGTTTGTGGTGTACATGTTCCCAAGATGTTTCATGTAGGTTCCCTCTTATAGTGTTTATCTGTGTTTCAAGTTTTGGCAAAGTTAGTCTAGCATGAAAAAAAAAGGTTAACTATTAACCCCTTAACCTGTTAACTGTCCAAACGTAGATCTACGTTCTCACTGCCAGCGCTCTGAATATTTTTATTTTATTTTTAAATTAAAAAGGGCAATTTTCTGTGTAATAAGACCAAAAATAAATTTTAGGGTCAGTACTCACTGAGATATAAGGCCACGAAGTTGGCGATGGATGCTCAACTGACGACAACATGGAGTCCTGCCACTTGCAGAAATGATGCTGATATACCTATTTTTCTTGTTTTTTCTTAACCCTTTGACTGTTTCGGACGTACATGTATATATACGTCTTACGAGCCAATGTCTCGGACGTATTTATACGCCTAAATTCTAGCAGCCTCAAATCAAGCAGGAGAAAGCTGGTAGGCCCACATGTTAGAGAATGGGTCTGTGTGGTCAGTGTGCGCAGTATAAAAAAAATCCTGCAGCAAGCAGTACATAATGAGAAAAAAAAACTCTGACCGTGTTTTTGGATTAAAACGCCGACTTTGAGGTGTATTTTCATATAGTATTTATGGTTGTATTCTCTTTTTCTTGGTCTCATTTGATAGAATGGAAAACATATTACAGGAATAGAGATGAATTTGATTAGTTTCATGATGTAAACGATCTTGAAATTGAGCTCAAAGTAGCGGAAATGTTCAATTTTTGCAAATGTTCAAAAGTAAACAAATCACACCACGCGTCCAATACACATCAACTGGTGAGTCTAATATTCTTTCACAAGTGCACAGATATTGTTTATACAATTTTTACAATAAAGCAATAGTCTGCATAACAATAAATCTTCTATTTTTTTGTGTGAATAAAAAATCAAAATAGAAAGCAAGAGTAATGTAAGAGGGGCCTAAAGATGTGACTAATGAACAGATAACATCTTATTTTAGTGCCAGGAATGTCTGCATTGTTTATTCTGGACCCTAATTTGAAATTGACATCTTTTTTATTTTGCATGAAAATGGGGAAATTGCCAATTTCTGACCACTTTATTGGGTAGTTGAAATCGGTAAATTGGTGATTTCTTGTACTCAATCGATAGAACAAATGGAGTTCTAAAGAAATAGCTATGAGTTTGGTCGACTGTCCCAATGGAATTGGCCGAAAATAGGGCACAAAGTCGGTGAAATCGCTGATGCGTATATATATCACTGACATCGCTAACTTTGCGAGAGTGTAATTCCGTAAGTTTTCAATCAAATTTCATACTTTTGGTGTCATTACCATCGGGAAAAGATTCTCTATCATTTCATAAGAAAAAATAATTTATTTTTTACCAAAATTTTCCGACATAGAATGAGTTTCAGAATGGGGCCTCCGACAGTCAAAGGGTTAATTTATATAATTTTTATGTTCTGATAATTACAATTTGTAGTAGTTCTTGTGATTTCATAGCCAATGTTTATTCTGACACTAACATTAGGTGCTGAAATAGTACAGTGGTACCTCAGTTAGCGATATTAATCCGTCAGAGAGGGCGTATCTGTAAACGAATTAATCGTTATCCGAATCAATTTTCTCCATAAGAAATAATGGAAATAAAATTAATCCGTTCAAGACTTCCAAAAGTAGTAAAATAAAATATTTTTAAAACTTTTGACATTAAATAATACACAGTTTTATGAACAATAAAGAAATACATGTGAATATAGTACAATAACATGTCACTTACATTTATTGAAGAGTTGTTGATGTGTAGAAGACGGGAGGAGGGGAAAGGATGGAGTACGTAGTATGCTAGTGTTTGGAAGGGGTATCCCCTTCCATTAACACTGCAGGTGGCAAGTTCTTTCTGGGGTTACTGGCTTTTTCTTTTAATGCCACTAGGACCAGGTTGAGAGTCACTGGACCCTCTCTAACAAAAATCTGTCCAGGGAGCTCTGTGTCTGGCGATTCTTTAAAACATCCCTGAAATGGGACACCACAGTGTCATTGTACAGGTTGCCAGCACAGCCTGCAACAGCATGGTTAGGGTGATATTCATCCATAAAGCCTTGCACCCTGGTCCACATTCCACAAATCTTCATCACTGAAGAAGGCACCTTCTTCTATTTCTGTTCCACCTCCTCCTCTGAACCATTGTCCTGACCTGTGGTCTCTTGTTGCTGTTGAAGCTCTTGCAGATCTTCAGTGGTTAGCTCTACATTGTGCTCCTCCACCAACTGTTCCACATCCTCACCACTTGCCTCCAACCCCATGGACTTGCCCAGTTCCACAATTTCTTCTACAACAGGCTGAGGCTGAGGCTGAGGCTCAGGCTCAGGCTCAGGCTCAGGGTTCTGAGGCTCAGCCCCAACCCCAAAACGTTCAAAATCCCTCTCTAGGACACAGTCTGGCCACAATTTTCTCCAGGCAGAGTTCAAAGTCCTAGTAGTCACTCCCTCCCAAGCCTTACCTATAAGGTTTACACAATGCAGGATATGGAAATGATTTTTCCAAAAGTCTCTTAGGGTTATATTCATGTCTGTGGTCACATCAAAGCACTTTTGAAACATTGCTTTGGTGTAGAGTTTTAAAGTTGCAAATGACCTGATTGTCCATGGGCTGGAGGAGAGGAGTGGTATTAGGGGGCAAGAACTTCACTTTGATGAACTTAAAGTCCTCCACAATTTTCTCTACCAAGGTTGGAGGATGACAAGGAGCATTGTCTATTATCAGTAGGCACTTAAGTGGCAAATTATTTTCCTGGAGATATTTCTTAACACTGGGGCCAAACACGCCATTGAACCAATCTAAGAAAATGTCCTTTGTGACCCATGCCTTTTTGTTAAACTTCCACATCACACACACATTAGACTTGGTGATACCGCATCTGCCAAACACTCGGAAATTTTCAGAATGATACACTAGTAAAGGCTTCACTTTGCAATCACCACTGGCATTAGCACACATCATGAGAGTTTGCCTGTCTTTCATAGGCTTATGTCCTGGCAGTGCCTTTTCCTCCTGTGTAATGTAGGTTTTGTTTGGCATTTTCTTCCAAAACAGGCCTGTTTCGTCACAGTTGTACACTTGTTGGGGTTGGAATTGTTCAGCTTCTATGTACCCCTGGAATTCCTGCACATATTTTTCAGCCGCACTTTTGTCAGAACTGGCTGCGTCACCATGCCTCACAACACTATGTATGCCACTTCGATTCTTAAATCTTTGAAACCAGCCTCTGCTGGCTTTAAATTCGCCCACTTCAGCATTCGTTGCAGGCATTTTCTTGAAGAGATCATCATGCAACTGCCTTGCTTTTTCACATAGTATTGATTGCAAAACACTATCTCCTGCTAACTGTTTCTCGTTGATCCACACCAACAACAAATTTTCCACATCTTCCAGCACTTGCGATCTCTGTTTTGTGATCACATATGCACTTTTCGCAACAACAGCTTCCTTGATTTTACGTGTATTTCCCTTGGCCACAATGGTAGCGATGGTAGAATAGGCTTTACCATACAGCCTGGACAGCTCAGTGATACGCGCTCCACTTTCATATTTTTCTATTATCTCCTTCAGTTCTACTGTATTTCTGAGCCTTTTTACCACAGGGCTGGCACTAGGAGCTTCCTTTGGACCCATGGTAGCTTATTTAGCAGTTGCAAGCACTAAAAGCAATGGAATAATGACAATATACTAGTATGAATGCGTGGGTGGTGGTCACTCTTGCTTGTAAACAATAGCACACTGAGGCTCCCTGGAGTGCCCGCTGAGAATAGTCCCTCCCAGCTGTCACTATCCCAGACCCCTCTTTTAAAGTGCAGGCATTGTACTTCCCATTTCCAGGACTCAAGTCCAACTAAATCAATTAACTGGTTTCCCTGAATCCCTTCACAAAATGTTACCGTGCTCACACTCCAACAGATCGTCATGTCCCAAAAACCATTCGTCTCCATTCATTCCTATCTAACACGCTCACACATGCTTGCTGGAAGTCCAAGCCCCTCGCCCACAAAACCTCCTTTACCCCCTCCCTCCAACCTTTTCTAGGACGACCCCTACCCCGCCTTCCTTTCCCTACAGATTTATTCGCTCTCCAAGTCATTCTATTTTGATCCATTCTCTCTAAATGACCAAACCACCTCAACAACCACTCTTCAGCCCTCTGACAAATACTTTTAGTAACTCCACACCTTCTCCTAATTTCCACATTCCGAACTTTCTGCATAATATTTACACCACACATTGCCCTTAGACAGGACATCTCCACTGCCTCCAGCCTCCTCTTTCTCGCTGCAGCATTTGCAAATCATGCTTCACACCCATATAAGAGTGTTGGTACCACTATACTTTCGTACATTCCCTTCTTTGCCTCCATGGATAACTTTTTTTGTCTCCACAGATACCTCAACGCACCACTTACCTTTTTTCCTTCATCAATTCTATGGTTAACCTCATCCTTCATAAGCCCATCCGCTGACACGTCAACTCCCAAATATCTGAAAACATTTACTTCTTCCATAATCCCTCTCTCCAATGTGATATCCAATTTTTCTTTATTTAAATCGTTTGATACCCTCATCACCTTACTCTTATCTATGTTCACTTTCAACTTTCTACCTTTACACACACTCCCAAACTCGTCCACTAACCTTTGCAACTTTTCTTTAGAATCTCCCATAAGCACAGTATCATCAGCAAAAAGTAACTGTGTCAACTCCCATTTTGCATTTAATTCCCCATAATTTAATCCCACCCCTCTCCCCAACACCCTAGCATTTACTTCTTTTACAACCCCATCTATAAATATATTAAACAACCATGGTGACATTACACATCCCTGTCTAAGACCTACTTTTACCGGGAAGTAATCTCCCTCTCTCCTACACACTCTAACCTGAGCCTCACTATCTTCATAAAAACTCTTTACAGCCTTCAGTAACTTACTACCTATTCCATACACTTGCAACATTTGCCACATTGATTCCCTATCCACTCTATCATATGCCTTTTCTAAATCCATAAATGCAATAAAAACTTCTCTACCTTTATCTAAATACTGTTCACATATATGCTTCACTCTAAACACTTGATCTACACATCCCCTACCCACTCTAAAGCCTCCTTGCTCATCTGCAATCCTACTCTCTGTCTTACCTCTAATTCTTGCAATAATAACCCTGCCATACACTTTACCTGGTATACTCAGTAAACTTCTTCTTCTTTCAACACGTCTGCCGTTTCCCACCGAAGCAGGGTGGCCCAAAAGAAAAAACGAAAGTTTCTCCTTTTACATTTAGTAATATATACAGGAGAAGGGGTTACTAGCCCCTTGCACCCGGCATTTTAGTCGCCTCTTACGACACGCATGGCTTACGGAGGAAGAATTCTGTTCCACTTCCCCATGGAGAACTCAGTAAACTTATACCCCTATAATTTTTACACTCTCTTTTATCCCTTTTCCCTTTATATAAAGGAACTATACATGCTCTCTGCCAATCCCTAGGTACCTTCCCCTCTTTCATACATTTATTAAACAAAAATACCAACCACTCCAGCACTATATCCCCCCCTGCTTTTAACATTTGTCATGATCCCGTCAGTTCCAGCTGCTTTACCCCCTTTCATTCTACGTAATGCCTCACGCACCTCCCCCACACTCACATTCTGCTCTTCTTCACTCATAAACGATGTTGTACCTCCCTGGCCAGTACATGAAATTACCGCCTCCCTTTTTTCATCAACATTTAAAAGTTCCTCAAAATATTCCCACCATCTACCCAATACCTCCAGCTCCCCATCTACTAACTCCCCTACTCTGTTTTTAACTGACAAATCCATTCGTTCCCTAGGCTTTCTTACCTTGTTTATCTCACTCCAAAATTTTTTCTTGTTTTCAGCAAAGTTTCTTGACAGAGCCACTTATTAAAACAAATACAAATTGTGGTAGAATAAAAAATGTCACTTTTTTTTTTATATCACTTACAGTAGTAGGTTTTCTATGTGAAACTGGCAGAAGACAATATTAAGCCATGTTTATTATTTTTAACACTAGTGAAAGATTTGCTGTGAAGCTGATCATTCCTTATATTCACTTAAACGGATAATTTAATGGAATAAATTTTAGACATGGAGGTAGTAGGTTGGTAGACAGCAGCCCCCGTCCTACCAAGTGATTGTCAAACGGAAGCCTGTAATTGTTTTACATGATGGTAGTATTGCTGGTGTCTTTTTTCTGTCTCATAAACATGCAAGATTTCAGGTACGTGTTGCTACTTCTACTTAGGTCATACTACACATGCATGTACAGTGGTCCCTCGGTTTTCGCCGAAAATTCGTTCCAGAATGCTGCTCAAGTGCCATTACCGAACGAATTTACTTCCTTAAGAAATAATGTCACGTAGGTTAGTCTATTTCAAACCCCAAAAATACACTTGCAACAGCACTTACGAAAATACACTTACATAAATGTTCGAGTTTGGAGATGCACGAAAACCGAGGGACCACTGTACAAGCATATACAGTGGTACCTCGGTTAACGATGGTCCCCAAACTCTCCCTTTTATGTAAGTTTATTTTTTTAAATGCTTTTGTAAGTGTATTTTTGGGGGTCTAAAAGGACTAGTCTATTTTACATTATTCGTTATGGGAATAAATTCGTTTGGTAATGACACTTGAACAGCATTCTGGAATGAAAAAATATCGTTAACCGAGGTACCACTGTACATACACACCCCTCTGGGTTTTCTTCTATTTTCTTATTAGTCCTTGTTCTTGTTTATTTCTGCTTATCTCCATGGGGAAGTGGAACAGAATTCTTCCTTTGTAAGCTATACGTGTCATAAGAGGCGACTAAAATGCCGGGAGCTAGGGTCTAGTAACCCTTTCTCCTGTATATAATAATAATAATAATAATAATAATTTTTATTTCAATGCATGTTACAAGTGTACAATGTTATTGGTAGTTACAAATATAATACAATTATAAAACTGTAATGCAAGGAGAGCCACTGGCATGCCATGGAATTTAAAAAGATTTTTTTTTTTTTTGGGGGGCCACCTTGCCTCGGTGGGATACGACCAGTGCGTTGAAAGAAAAGAGAGAATTGTTAGACACTTTGCAATTGCAACGAAAAATGATATCAATTTTGTGTAAAACTAAACTGTATTTAGTAGCAGTGGTTGTCTATCTTTCCATCCTATTTACCCTATGGTAAATGAGTAATGCAGTTGTTAGCTGGGGAGTGTGGAAGAACAAGTACATGACCCCAGTACTGTAGTTGCACCTTCACTGTTCACACTTTAACTGATTTTTTGTAATGAGACTAGATCTTTGGATCAAGTCTCATTAGCTGTGTGGATATTCAAGGCATAAGAAAGGATTCTAAAATCATTGTTGCCCTTTATACTTGCTATAATTTACTAACCTGTACCGACTTATTCTCGAGTTAACCACATAGACAATGGGGCCTAACAGTGCAGTAGGGTCCCACTTATATGGCAGGTTAGGTTCCAGGGTACTGCTGGAAAGTGGACATCGCTGGAAAGCAGAATGACATTTTTTCCACTAGAGGGATACTCATAGTGATTTTAATCCTTAACCCTTTGGGGGTCGACAGGTCTTCTCAGAAACGTGTTCCTGGGGCCGAAATTTTTTTGGAAAAAAAATATTAATTTTTTCTTATGAAATGATAGAGCATCTTTTTCCGATCATAACACCACCAAAATTATGAAATTTGATAGAAAACTAATGGAATTATGCTTTCGCGAAGTTCACGGTATCTATGACACTGACGCATCGGCAATTTCACCCACTTTGAGCCCTATTTTCGACAAATTCCAATGTTTCAGTCTCCTAAAATTATAGCTATTTCGCTAGAACTCCATTTCGTCTATCGATTGAGTACAAGAAACCGCCTATTTACCAATTTCATCTACCCAAAATAGTGGTGAGAAAATGGCAATTTTCCAATTTCACACAAATTTCAAACGATGCCAATTTCAAAATAGGGTCCAGAGTAAACAAGACAGACATTCATGGCACTAAAATAACATGTTCTCTGTTCATTAGCCACGTCTCCAGGCCCCTGTTCCATAAATAATATCAGAGCACTTGTACATGAATATAAGACTTGCCAGTTGATGTGTATTGGACGCATGGTGTGATTTGTTTACTCTTGAACATCGTCAAAAATCGAACATTTTCGCTACTTTGAGCTCAATTTCAAAGTACTTGTCATTGTCATACCAATCCAAATCATCTCTATTTCTGTAATATATCTTCCAAATGGTCAGAGTTTTTTTTTCTCATTATGCAGTGTGTGCTGCAGGATTTTTTTTATACTGCGCACACTGACCACACAGACCCATTCTTTCATATGTATGCCTATCAGACGTTTTCTGCTTAAATTGAGGCCGCTAGAATTTGGGCGTACTAGTACGGCACCAACCCCTGCTCGTAAAACGTACTAGTACGGCACTGACCCCAAAAGGGTTAAACTGTTCACACGTAGATATACGTTGGCGTGCGTACTGCTCTGAACGTAGATCAACGTTTTATTTTTCATTCCTTCAAATTTGGCACAATAGGCCTGAGTCGCCTAGACATGAGAGAATGGGTCTGTGCACTCAGTGTGTGCAGTATTAAAAAAATCTGGGACCACTTAGTACCTTGTGGGAGCACCAGTTCAATTGAGCGCCAGCTAGAGCAAATAGTGTGGCAAACACCAGGAATTCACTGATGTCATGTTGCATTAACACTCCCCTTATAAGAGGAAAGTAAATATAGGTTAGATAAATACATAAGTGGCTGTGGGTGGGTGTGAGTTGGACCTGACTAGCTTATGATACTAGGTCTGATGCCATGCTCCTTCCTTCAGAGGATGTGACCTGACTAGGTGGGTCATTGGTCTAAGCTGGGGGGGGTGACATGAACTTGCCTTACATGGGCCAGTAGGCCTGCTGCAGTGTTCCTTCTTTCTTATGTTCCTATGTCTTCGGCAAGCTGGCTGGCTGGCTTTGGCTGTCTCTGGCTGTCTCTCTATCTGTCTATAACTGTATCTGTCTATATATATATCTGTCTATATCTCTGTCTATATCTCTATCTGTCTTTATCTCTATCTGTCTATATCTCTATCTGTCTATATCTCTGTCTATATCTTTATCTGTCTATATCTTTGTCTGTCTATATCTTTGTCTATATAGCTATCTATATATGACCTATACGTCTGTCTCTCTCTCACATGTACAGATTAGTATAGTTATTATACATAGTGTAAATTACCTAGGATAACTCAAAAATTCCAGGCAAAGTGCTATACAATGCTTGTAGATATAAGACATAATAGCATGACTGGCAAGTAATACGCATCGTCACTTCTGCATCGTGTATAATACCTGTTGGCTTACGAGCCGCACTCTGAGACTGAGACAAGCAGACGGAAAGACACACACAGGCAGACAGAAAGACAGATAAGCAGATTTTCACAGACATAAGCAGAGCTAGACAGACAGATACAGATAGACAGACAGATAGACAGACAGATATAGATAGACAGACAGATACAGATAGACAGACAGATACAGATAGACAGACAGATACAGATAGACAGACAGATACAGATAGACAGACAGATACAGATAGACAGACAGATACAGATAGACAGACAGATACAGATAGACAGACAGATACAGATAGACAGACAGATACAGATAGACAGACAGATACAGATAGACAGACAGATACAGATAGACAGACAGATACAGATAGACAGACAGATACAGATAGACAGACAGATACAGATAGACAGACAGATACAGATAGACAGACAGATACAGATAGACAGACAGATACAGATAGACAGACAGATACAGATAGACAGACAGATACAGATAGACAGACAGATACAGATAGACAGACAGATACAGATAGACAGACAGATACAGATAGACAGACAGATACAGATAGACAGACAGATACAGATAGACAGACAGATACAGATACAGATAGACAGATACAGATAGACAGACAGATAGATAGATAGACAAACAGATAGATAGATAGACAAACAGATACAGATAGACAAACAGATACAGATAGACACAGACAGATACAGATAGACACAGACAGATACAGATAGACAGACAGATACAGATAGACAGACAGACAGATACAGATAGACAGACAGACAGATACAGATAGACAGACAGACAGATACAGATAGACAGACAGACAGATACATATAGACAGACAGACAGACATTGAAAAAGGGAGGGTTCCCTCCAGCACTGCTGTCATTTATCAAATGTCACTGGGCTGTCAAGAGTTATCTGACACTTGTCAACACACCTTTCTTCAAGGAGTTTCATATACTCCAGGATGTCTGAAACATTGCTGGGACCTATAAATACTTCGTATATATTTATAGACAATAGTAAATGTCCAAGGCAGGTGAAAATGTTCACCTGTTGGTGTGATTGTGAATATTTGAGTACTATTTCAGTACGTAATATTAGTGTTAGAACAAAGATTGGCTATGAAATCACAAGAACTATTATAAATTGTAATTATCAGAACATAAAAATTATATAAATTAAAATAAAAACTAGAAAAAAAAGTATATCCGTAATACTTCTGCAAGCGGCAGGACTTAATGTTGCCGTCAGGTGAGCATCCAGCACCAAATTGGCGGGCTTATATCTCGGTAAGTACTGGCCCTAAAAATTTTTTTTTTTAGCCTATCCTGTTTATAAAAATGTGCTCTTCATTTAAAAAAAAAAAAAATTTCAAAATATTTAGAGCAGTACGCAGCTGCATGTAGATCTACATGTGGATAGTTTAAGGGTTAAACGGTCCAAATGTATATATACGTTCACTCGCCCAGTGCCCTGAATATTTTGAATTTTTTGTTTTTTATATAAAAATAAAGAGCACATTTTTTTAAGTGTTATATGATAAAAAAAATTTTTAGGGTCAGTACTTACCGAGATATGAGGCGGAGAAGTTGGCACTGGATGCTCACCTGACAGCAACAGGAGTCCTGCCGCTTGCAGAATTGTTGCTGATATACCTTTTTTTCTCTTTTTTTTATAGAATGACTTGGAGAGCGTATAAATCTATAGGGGAAGGAAGGTGGGGTAGGGGTCGTCCTAGAAAAGGTTGGAGGGAGGGGGTAAAGGAGGTTTTGTGGGCAAGGGGCTTGGACTTCCAGCAAGCATGTGTGAGCGTGTTAGATAGGAGTGAATGGAGACGAATGGTTTTTGGGACATGACGATCTGTTGGAGTGTGAGCAGGGTAACATTTTGTGAAGGGATTCAGGGAAACCAGTTAATTGATTTAGTTTGACTTGAGTCCTGGAAATGGGAAGTACAATGCCTGCACTTTAAAGGAGGGGTCTGGAATAGTGACAGCTGGGAGGGACTATTCTCAGCTGTCGTATCTGAGCACCTCTGCAAAGACAGTGATTATGTATGAGTGTGGAGAAAGTGTTGAATGATGATGAAAGTATTTTTTGGGGAGGGGGATTTTCTTTCTTTTTGGGTCACCCTGCCTCGGTGGGAGGCGGCCGACTTGTTGAAAAAAAAAAAAACTACCGTGACATTACACATCCCTGTCTAAGGCCTACTTTTACTGGGAAACCCTTAAACAGTCCCAATGTATATATACGTTCGCACGCCCAGTGCTTCAAATATTTTGAAAAAAAAAAAAATTGATATAAAGAGCACTTTTTATTTAAGTGTTATAGGATAAAATAATAATTTGGGTCAGTACTTACCGAGATATGAGGCGGAGAAGTTGGAACTGGATGCTCACCTGACAGCAACAGGAGTCCTGCCGCTTGCAGAATTGTTGCCGATATACCTTTTTCTTTTTTTATCATTTTATATAATTTTTATGTTCTGATAATTACAATTTATAGTAGTTCTTGTGATTTCATAGCTAATCTTTGTTCTGACACTAATATTAGGTACTGAAATTGTACTCAAATAATAATAATGATAGTGCATAATTATAATAATAATGATAGTGCATAATAATAATGATAGTGCATAATAATAATGATAGTGCATAATAATAATGATAGTGCATAATAATAATGATAGTGCATAATAATAATGATTGTGCATAATAATAATGATAATGCATAATAATAATAATAATAATAATGATAGTGCATAATAATAATAATATAATGATAGTGCATAATAATAATAATTATAAATAATAATAATAAGTTCCCTGGAAGCATTATGTAAGATGTGTGTCACTGCCTTATCTTCACTAATGACTGTGGTGACATTTGATGAGGGGTGAGCATAGTCTTATCTTTTCTTATCAGTCCACTAATGACCGTGGTGACATTTGATGAGCTTACACTGCTTCGCTTTATTTGTGTTACACAAACCTGTCTGTCTGTCTGTATCTATCTGTCTGTCTGTGTGTCTGTCTTTCTGTCTGCCTGTGTGTCTCCTTTCTGTCTGCTTGTCTCAGAGAGTAGCTCATGAACCAACTGGTATTACACACACACACACACACACACACACACACACACACACACACACACACACACGAGGCGTCAGTCACAGCAGTCATGCGCGTTTTGAGCTCTGCTAATTTGGGTGGTATTGGGTGGTCCAAGGGGGAATCCGAGTGCAACAAACAGGCGTGGGCACAGGCTAAAGTGTCATACTCATTTAAAACCAAAAGAGAGAAATACGAGTGATCGCAGAGTGAAAACACATAGTATATAGTGAAAGTGCGGTGAGGGGAACCGTGATAGGCCTAACAGCGGTTGCCACACAGCAGCAAGTGGGGAATATATCAGTAGTGAGATATAACACAGTGGGAGCATATCTACTGGAGGTACCCAAGTAAGGGAGACCAGTGCAAGGCAAGCAGTGAGCAGTACGGTGACTGCATTAAGTGAGACCAATAGAAAAGAAACGAAGAGGTACAATACCCCGCAGGGTGCCACAACAGGAGAGTATCAACAATCTGACGACCCAGAAGACATCTGATGTAATGTACAAAATCCTAGTTGTGGTATGCAGGTTTTGCAGGTTCCTGGCCCTGAGTTGCTGAAGTGTGGGAAAATCCCTGCTTGGAGGAGCTGTAAACATAAGAATTTCATAGGTAGAAAGATAAGTTAGGGCACAGGGCTACCAACCAAATGTAAAATGTGTATGCACGCACACACACATACACTTGAAGTAGTCAGGACACAGAAGTAGTATTCCATACAACTGTTCACGATTAGCATCAATATTATTACCAATGTATAAGTAGTAACTTTTAGTAGCAGTGGTTTGTAGCATTCTAGAATTAAAATTAAATTAGGTAGGCCCTGTGAACGAGATGCCAAGACGCACACACACACACACGCTCACATAAACCAACAATTGGTTGTCTTAGCTTAGCTTAGTTGTATTACTCGTTTTTAGAACTAGTACTAGCTAAAGTCTAGTATAATATTAGGATAGTTTTCCAAATCTTTGAAGTATTGCAAACTTTAGGAAGATTATCTTAACAGACGGACACAGTCACCCCCTACACTACTCGACAGTGTTTTTTCAAAATTAAAAAAAGTTATACAGGTATACACGATACAGTGATAGGCTATCACATGAAGCATACGTGTGGAGCCTAGATAACCCAGAAGGGCCCACAGTGAAATATTCAATTGAATCAGTGCAGTGAGGACAGGCCCCACACATCAGACACACACACTCACCACATGACAGTAGACCTACAAAAACCAAAACTAACCAAAAACCTTTCCTCCCACTTGACCTCCTACCCTCCCACACACCACACACCTCCCTCTCTCCACTATCTCTCCCCCCCACCCCTCCCCGTCTCTCTTTATCCCTCCTTCCTCCCCCCTCCTTTCATCTCTCTCCCTCTCCCTCTCCCTCTCTACCTTCTCTACCTCTCACTCTCTCCCCTCACCCCCTCTCTCCCATCTCGCCCCCCGCTCTTTCCCCCTCTCCCTCTCTCCCCCTCTCTCCCCCTCTCCCACCTCCCTCTCACTCTCTTTTTCCCCTCACCCTCTCTCTATCACCTCCCCCTATCCTCTCCCCCTAACCCCCCCGCCCTCCCCCTCCCACACCTTAGTGATTCTCCCCCTTTCCCCTCTATCCCCCCTTTCCCCTCCCTCCTCCACTCCCATCCCCTGGCGATTTTCCCCCTTTCCGTTTCTCCCCCCTTCCTCTCACTCCCTCCTTGTCTCTCTCTCTCCTTCCTCTCACTTTCCCCCTTCTTTTTCTCTCCCCTTCCTCTCACTCCTCCTTCTCTCTCTCCCTCCCCTTCTCCCTCTCCCCTCTCCTCTCCCCCTCTCTTTCCCCAATCAATCCCCCCCTCTCCCCATCTCTCCCTCTCCCTTTTCCCCTCCCATTCCCCCCTCCCCTCCCCCCCTTCCCCCCCCTATCCCCCTCAGGTCTCCCCCCTGAAAACCCCCCCTCCTTCTGACACTCTCTCTGCC
>WNWK01043402.1:0-15517 GCA_009830355.1 Cherax destructor
AATAATTATAAATTTAAGAAAATAACTGATAAAAATATATAAGTATGGGGGTTAAAAAATGGGCACAAGTAAAAACTTTTTTTTAAAAAAATAAAGAAAAAACTATTTGTCAAAAATATTCATCAGAGGATAACAAACAAATGAGGTAGTGGGAAAAAACATACACACTATCTAGGGTTTGGTTTTGGGACATTGTGTTTTTTTAAAGTTTTGTTATATTTGCACCCCTAAAAATTTGATATTTTTTCCCAGGATAGTATACAAATGACCTACACTTTTTTTCCTAATTTTTTCCACCCCGGGGAAACTTTTGGGGTTTTATCTTATTCTCTGCTTAATCTTCTGATTCTATACCAGAGGTTCTGCGTTTTTGGTCAGACACTCATTAATGAATACTTTTTTCCCTGGCTTTAATAGATGATCAAATTGATCTTTTTTCCGTCATGTGTGGTGAATTAAGCAAAACACTTTTCTACCATGGGAACCAGTAATGTTTCTTTTATATCTTCACTGGTACATTTACGTTTATTTGATCTTTGATGATTTTAATGCTTTACTGTTTGCGGTAAATGCCCGCCCCTCAACAACTCCTCCTCAGCTCTCGATCATATTTTAGTAATTCCACCTATTTTTAGGGTACAGAAAATTTACTTATGTATGAAAATTGTACTTAAGTGTTTTGTACACACAAACCCGCACATATAAAAGAGGGGAGCTTACACGACGTTTCGCCCGATTTGGACCATTTACAAAGTCACACTAACACACAGAGACAGAGGAAGGGTATTTATAGGCAGGCAGACAGGGAGGGTACAAGAGAGTGGGGAAATGTAGGAGTAGTGGTAGTAGTAGTAAGGTAGTATAAAGGTAGTAGAGTAGACAGTCTTATGGGAAGGACCCCTATGAGGCTGGCGGCCCGAAAGGGGGTACGAGAGGGAAGAAAAGCGAAAAAATGAAGGAAAATACAAGGCAAAAAAAAGAACAGAAAGAAAGGAAAAACCCAAGGGGAAAAGGAGAAGGGGGAAGATAAGACAGGGAAGGAATCAGGTTAAGTCACGGGTGTTCTGAAGTTTAGAGCATTTAACAATGTAATGAGAGAGGAAAGCATCAACAGAGACAAAGCCAGGGCTAAAATTCATACAGGGAAAGTTGTGTATAAGGGAGGATTCAACCAGGCGCGACTATGAAAAGTTAGACGTAGGGTAGACAGTTTTAGCAGAAGACCAATCAATGGGATGACTGTGACTCTGACATGACAAAAGAGCATTATTAGTGTCGGCAAAACCTAACACTATTTTTGTGCTCCCTGAGTCTGTCAGAAAAAGATCGGCCAGTTTCTCCGAAGTACTGAAGAGGACAGGAGGAGCAAGAAATAGAGTAGACACCAGGAGAATCTGTGGAGGTAGGGGAGGTATGCGATTAGTGCGAAGAGGTTAGTTTTGGGGAAAAAGGGAAGTTTGATTTTCTAAGGGAACGGAGAGATTGCTGAGATTAAAAGACCAGAGATGTAGGGAAGGCAGAGGACTGGAGAGTTCTCAGGAGTAGAGGGTTTTAGAGAAGAAAGTCATGTCATGTCAGAGATCACAGTCACCCCATTGATTGGTTTTCCCAAAACTGCTACCCCGCAATTTTCATGTGCCCCTGGTTAAATCCCCATACCCCTTTTCCCCTGTAAATTTCTTCCCTGGCTTTGTCTCTGTTGATGTTTTCCTCCCCATTCATTTGTTAAATTTAAAACCAGAACACCTGACTTAACCTGATTCCCCTGTCTTATCTTCCCCTTCTCCTTTTTTCCGGGTTTCCTTTTCTTTCTGTTCTTTCTTTTGCCTTTTTTCCTTCTTTTTTTCCTTTCTTCCCTCTCCCCCCCCGGGGGGCCCTACCATACAGTGCCCCTTTCCCCATATGACTGTCTCTCTACTACCTTTTTAAACTACCACTACTCCACATTTTCCCCATTTTCCTTGCCCCCCCGTCTGCCCCTATAAAACCCCCCTGTCTCTGTGTGTTGGTACTTTTAAATGGTCGTCGGCCAAACTTTTAAGCTCCTCTTTTTATGTGGGGGTTGTGTGTGTATTTTTCCCAGTGGTTTGTCCTTTTTGTTATTTAATTTATCTGTGTTTGAATAAGTAAGCTTACTCCTTAAATCCACTGTTTGTGGTAGTTGTTGTTGTTGTTGGGGGTTTTATGGGGCCACTGACAGCCCGCCGTATCGACCCCCTGCCGCCCAACGCTCGGAAAACCCTCGACCAAAGGGGAAGGAGTTAGACTAATAACGCGTATTATGTGCCCTTTGGTGCCCCCTGAAGCCAGCAAATTGCAGGCACAGGAAAATTTTCCTGACGGACCAGCCTGCAGAGTGATAACGTGGGCACCACGTGGGAAAGTGTTCCACCGTCTCGGCTGTGGGGGACACCCGGGGGTTGGAAGCCCGTCATTCAAGGCGGTGTAGATAGCCGCCAGTCGTGGCCCAAACCCGGGCGAGCGTGCAACATCCACTGAGCGTTGGGATGGCGCCCCAAGGGGCAGGGACCATTAAAAGATCGGACGAACTCAATGCCGAAGAGAGAGGGGGCGTACCAGTTCTTTCTGCCATAAAAGGTGGCTTGGTAGCAAAAGCTCCCCCACACGGGGGGGCCGGTTCGATTCCCAGCCAGGGCAGAAACTTTGGGGCGTGTTTTTTTCCCTTTTTCTTTTTTTTCCCCATTAAAGGGTACCTGGGTGTTAGTCGTTTTAGTCGCATCCTAGGACACTGACCAAATCTGCCCAAAAATCCAGCATAAAAAGGGGATTTTCATATAGTTTTCATTGATTCAGCGGCCTGTATACCATGTACATGTACTTGTAGTAAAAAAGATATTATTATTATTAAAAACGGCCCGAAATCTGCGCCCAGCCAAAAAAGGGTTGGTAGGAAGTGCGTGCGAGGAGGCTGCCGATCGGCCACTTCATTCCCCGAATCCAACATGGGCGGTCCACTGAAGGAGATGCTCCAACCACCGAAAAAAACGTGGATGAACTGGTCTGTCGGGCAAGGATGGGACGTGGACTCAGAACACAAAAGTGTAGGAAGATTGGGAATCAGAGAAGGAACCAAAGGCTGAGGAGGGAGGTAAAAAGCAAAAAACCCAAAGGGCCCGATGAATGGCGAAGAGCCCCTGCTAGGGCCAGTGAGCGGGGTCTAACCGCCAAAACAGAGAAGATCAGCAAAGAATGCAGCGAAGAAATAGAAGGGGGGAAATTTTTGGGGAGCCGTCCCTGTAGATGGAGAAGGAAGAACCATATTTACACACGAAACTCTTCAAAAAAGGAGCTATCTGGGGGGTTTCCTGTTCCGGGGAATCCAGGTGAATGTCTGTGTCAGGTCCATCCCGGGGGGGAAGAGGGAAGAGTCACCACTGGTACGGGGTGGGGAGGTCAATGAACGTTGGGCCCCCAAAAGGGAAGGGTGAACCAAAAGTGGGGACGGAGGTTTCCCCCACCTCGTGGGGAGGGCAGCATGGGTGAGTACAAGGCAGAAGGCCAAAGTGGAGCCGTAAAAGGCCTTGCCATTTCATTGACGAGGGGGACTATCCCCGACTCTGCTTCCAAGACCCAAAGGGGTAGAGGGGGAAAGCCCCCAGCATACTGGGGATGGCCGAATTCTGGAGAATATCCGGCGGTGAAGAGAGGAGGGAAAAAGCCGAGCCTCCCACTGCATAGGTGGTTTTTGGAAACCTGCTGTATAAAAAAAAAAGGAGGTCTCGATCCGCCCCCCCCTTAGTGCCAGAGACCAGGCCCCGGTCGTGCGGCGTGCCCTGAGAGGTAGAGGGGTTTTTGTTTCCTCCACGTCAAGAATGGTATCCAGGACACCCAACCATCTTTAGAAGAGACCAAAAGTGGTGTCTGACCCTTTAAACAGATGGAAGGGAAAAGGCGTCGTCAGTAAAACATAAAAGCCGGGGCTTGGGGCCTCCCCAAACCCCATCAGCCCATGATGTTATGCACTGTAGGGCATGTTGAAGGGTTTTTTTTGTGCAGCCAGCGTACTGGACGTACATAAGGGCCACATCACCCGCATACACCAGGGTATCACGCCCTGTATGGGGGAATCCGACATTAATACAGAAAAAAGGAGAGGACAAAGAACGGACCCCTGGGGCACTCCCGGTATATAGGACGGGTGAGGACATCGTGCCACCTACCAACCCGAAGGTTCGCCCTTGTAAAGTTGCGCATCCAACGGAGGGGGCCCCGCCAGCCCCATGCGAGCTAGCTTAAAAGTATCGCCGTGGGGATGCAGAATTAAATGCTCCACCAGATCCAAAAAGGCAGCCAGAAGGAACTCCCGGCTTTCGAATGAAGTATGCACTAACTGCACAAATTGAAGAAAAGAGTCGGGGGTGGATTGACCCTCACGGAAGCCACTCGGGTTTTTCAGGTAAGAGGCCATGTTCCTCAGTCCACCATGAGAGACGGGTGGCCACCAGTTTTTCCAACACTTTACCCAAGCAGGGCGTAAAGCAATGGGTCGGAAAGAGTCTGGTTGGGTATTATCTTTGCCTGGTTTCCCAGAATCGGAACCAGGAGAGATGCTTCCAGCATCGGGGAGAACTCCTTGAGCCCAGCTGATATTGAAAACCCCCAGCATGGCATCTGTACAAGCACTGTTTGTGGTACTTATCCTTGTTGTTGGGGTTTAGGGCAACTAACACCTCACGCAGTATGGAGCTCTGCCCTCCAGTGTTCTTGAAGGACCACTGACAGCCTGCCCTCCACTGTTCTTGTGGACCACTGACAGCCTGCCCTCCACTGTTCTTGTAGGACTACTGACAGCCTACCTTCCAGTGTTCTTGTAGGACCACTGACAGCCGCCCCCCGTGTTCTTGTAGGACCACTGACAACCTGCCCTCCTGTTCTTGTAGGACCACTAACAGCCTGCCCTCCACTGTTTTGTAGAGGGATGAATTTCAGAGGAAAAAACAAGTAAATTAACACATATGCAACATATGTGTCTAATTTATAACTTGTCGTTTTTGCCATTCATCAATCTTGTCTGACACAGCAACATCTTGGGATCTTGATACAAACGAATTCTTCAATACTTGCCCAAACCCTTTGGACGAAGACTCATCGATAGTGGATGGTACCACTAGACCCCCCTCCTGCTTCGCTCACCCGACTACAGTATATAAGCCACTTCTATGGCTCTATGACTTTCTAGATTGATGGATTTAACACATCGACTTGACGAGGGACATTACCTCAACTCTTCCCCTCCTTACATTTCTGTTGATTACTGTGAAACCATGGCGAAACGTTTCCCCAATGATACCCAAGTGTTTATAAATTAGACACATATGCAACACTTGGGTATCTTTATTTAAAAAAGTTTCGCCACACGTGGCTTTATCAGTCCCAATACAAGTAAAAAGTTGTAAGGAGAGGAGGATTATTGTCCCTAATGCCTGGAGTCGTGTGTTCAGTCCATCAATCTTGTATAAGTACAGCATAAGGCAATATAAGTTGCTTATATACTGTAGACAGGTGAGGCAAAAAGAGGGGGCGGGTAATGGACCATCCACTATGTACTGAAGGGGCCGGCGCAAAATTGAAGAGTTATAAAGGGGGATTATAGAGCCACTACTGCTGTCGTCGACAAGGTCAGGATTATCATCATCATAGTTTTCGATGTTCCTGGGGGTATCTGATATTGATTTTAGTTGAACAGTGATAAGTATATTAAACGGTGTAGGACTTACTACACCTCCTTGAGGAAATACCATTTTTTAATTTCACTTCTGAAGCCCTTTCATCACGTTTCGCCAGGAAATCGAACTCAGAACATTTCGGTTGTGAGCAAAATGCGCTACTTCTGAGCTACATACCGGGAGATACGGATTAGATTTTACGCAAGGGATATTACCAACAAACCCCGAGCCGTCTTCAAGAGTGAACTCGGCAGATTCCTCAAAGCAGCTTCTGATCGGCCGGGGTTTTGGTGCATTTGCTGGACTCGGGCGGCGGGCACAAACGCAATCGATCAAACCAGCAACCAGGAGGCGTGGTCTGAGAGCTGTGATCTACGGAAAAATAGACACTGAAAGTTTTGGTGTATATGCACTGAGATATGCATTGCTCGATGTATATGCACTGAGATATACATCACTCGATGTAACCCACCGATTTACACCTCTTGATGTATATACACTAAGGCATACGCTTCTCGGTGTATATACACTGACAAGACTAGCAAAAATGTATACTTCTCAGTATATGTAATAAGATTACAAGAAACAGGTGATATCTTAATATGTAAAATAGCCGCTGAGAAAAATAGTGAAATTCCAAGCGCCCCGTGAATTTTCAAAATTCTCATTATGTACTTTTGATCAGGTGTAGATTTTAAATGGTTCATTGCCTTTGTAACTTGTTCAGCTATCAAAAATTTTGGGGGCCCCAGTACCTGGACCCATTATTTACCTCTATAATCTTTTTGACTACCGCCCATAGGATGGGTATGGAGTGCATAATAAAGATATTAAACTAACTCAATACAATGGTAGACATAGGCTGGGGAGTCTCGGGGCTAATTTTGTTATACCCTTCATTCTCTAAATTATAATTTTTGGTTTTTTTTTTCGCTACCTGGAGATATAAACCCCCCTCTAGTGGAAGGCATCGTTCCTAGGTCTCACTAAATCATTCAGTCTGCAGTAGCGACGACACTATGTAAAAAGGGCAGAGACATAATCAGATTACAGGTACTTGCACTGAATAATCATTTTATGCTGTAAATGATTTATCCTAGCTGATGCAGTGTGGCTACTACCCTCATAAGACTTCTTACCTGAGTATACCTGGAGAGGGTTTCGGGGTCAACGCCCCGCAGCCCGGTTTTATGATTGGGATAATTTGAGTTTCATAAAGGTTAATGTACTTCTGAAGATTCGTAATAGAGTTTGGCCTCATTAATCATATCAGTTTTTGGGCATTAAAATTTAACACCTAAGTTATAACTCTGGATTATTTATGAGACGTAACAGGCACAATGCACTTTGGTATCCGATTGCCATTTCTGGCTTCATTCCTAATCTTAAAGTTGTGTGTACATTGTTTGCCTCCACCACCTCTACATCCAGTTCATTCCGTCTCCCCTTTTGTCTTAGTCAACATCTCTGAGAATCTTCGCACATACAACTTCCATTTAAAGTGCAGAATTCTGGTGCTCGCACCCCAAACAGTCTCTTCTCATCCACCTTACCAGTTTTCTGAGTGCATCTCTTTCGTCTGATCTTTTATGTCTTACAAATTTACACTTTTTGCTAAAACATTTCAGATACTCTGAAATGCATTGCCTACCCTTGTTTTATTACATTATATATAAACTACATTATTTGTATCACAAAAAGGAAGAAATATTGTATAGATGGGGTTTAAGTGCTACATGTTTCTTATGTGTGTTGCAAGGTGGTGTTTTTGTCTAAAATATTTAGGCACTCTGAAGTAACCTAGGATACAAGGTCTGAAGTGTGTTTAGTGGTAAACTGACTTCTAGCTCACACAAGATTGCCAGAATGATAAACATCAGTCTGGATTTGCTCACTATGTCTATTCAAACATTCAACACATTCAACGCAATTGTGTCCTTTTTCTTAACAGGATTAATATAGTTTACCTCCTGCATGAACACTTATTATGTGTATTGCTTTAATGGTTAAAATATATTAATCTGAAGACTAAACAATTTATCTCCTGTGCGAAGTCTTTGTGTTAAAATAATCCATTTTACAGTAAAACCTTTCAGGCATTTTAAAGATTGATATTTTTCTGGCGAATGTTCCTCTCGGTGTATATCCTGTTCCTCTCGGTGTATATCCTGTTCCTCTCGGGGTATATCCTGTTCCTCTCGGTGTATATCCTGTTCCTCTCGGTGTATATCCTGTTCCTCCTCGGTGTATATCCTGTTCCTCTCGGTATATATCCTGTTCCTCGGTGTTATCCTGTTCCTCTCGGTGATATCCTGTTCCTCTCGGTGTATATCCTGTGTCCCCGGTGTATATCGGTGTATATTATGGACAAATATATGAGTGGGAGGGCTGGGTTTGATTGGTGTCGTGAGTAGGGGAATAAATTCTTAGGTAGTCGTGGTTTTGATAAGGACCTGCCTTGTATGGGCCAGTAGGCCTTCTGCAGTGTTCCTCCATTCTTATGTTCTTATGTTCCTCTCGGTGTATATCCTGTTCCTCTCGGTGTATATCCTGTTCCTCTCGGTGTTTTAACCCTATTCCTCTTGGTATATATCCCTCTCTGTATATCCTGTTCCTCTCTGTATATCCTGTTCCTCTCGTGTATATCCTGTTCCTCTCGGTGTATATCCTGTTCCTCTCGGTTATATCCTGTTTCCTCTTGGTATTTTCCTCTTCCTCTTGGTATATATCCTGTTCCTCTCGGTGTATATCCTGTTCCTCTCGGTGTATATCCTGTTCCTCTCGGTGTATATCCTGTTCCTCTCGGTGTATATCCTGTTCCTCTTGGTATATATCCTCTTCCTCTTGGTATATATCCTGTTCCTCTCGTATTTTCCTGTTCCTCTCGGTGTATATCCTGTTCCTCTCGGTGTATATCCTGTTCCTCTCGGTGTATATCCTGTTCCTCTTGGTATATATCCTCTTCCTCTCAGTGCACGACGTTGCTGTATATAAATGATATACAATACGTCTATCCTGTCAGTTATACTACAGTATACTGTATATTATTTCATAATATTTGTTATATATGCATTGAATATTGATTTTATTTAGCTTATTATTGCATATTTTAGCTGACACAGAAAACAAAGAACACTTTTTGACAAATTGGGGAATAAATATTTACATTCTTTCTGTGTCCTTGATGTTAATGTTAATAGAGCAGGAAATGTATTTTATTATATATGGTTAAGTAAGAAATTAGCAGTTTCATTAACACAAATATAGGTTGTGTAGCATTACATTAAAATTTACTGCTTCTAGGAAACTTTTTAGTATAAGTTTGGCACCAAAATTTTGAAAAAAAAAATATATATAAGTCGTTTGTATTGGGCAATTTTCAGTAATTATTGAAGTATCTGGCAGATCTATGACATTAGTGTTGTCAGATCAAGGGCATTGTTTATTCATGTTTTTTTATATAAAATATGCTTTACTGGAGTATATATTCACAAGTGTATTTGAGTAATTTTGACAGGGTATTATGAGGTGGCTGTGAGAGTTATAAGAGTTTAGAAGGTGTGTAATGAGTTGTATATGGTGTATTATATATAAGTTGTGGTGTGTGGAAAGCAGGAGGGAGAGGGGTGTTCAGTACCTTCACACACTGACACATACACTTGAGGTGAAGCATCACACACTTTACGTCTTAGTTGCAAGTGTCGTGTGTTAACAATACCAGCCTTCCCTCTCTCCCAAATCATTCACCACTTTTTTTCCTTGAGGTGTGGAGCAAGGTAGTCGCTGGATTCCTCAAAGGAAAATTTCTTTCAGTTTTCAAGCGTAGGATGTGGATTAGGGGGAAGGTTGACCAGACCTCGCATAAAGAACAGATATTCACCGATTTGTCAATGAGTGTCGAAATATTCCCCCCGGGGCCAGACTGCCCTACATGCTGCGGGACCAGGCTAGAGAGGTTCCAGAGAAAGATAGAAAGAAATAGTGACCAGAACTAGAGACGGTTGTGCGCCTCTCTTTGTTGCATGCAAGAGAGGCAATGTTGAAGTAGTGGATTACCTTATAACTACGTGTAGTTCAGATGCTGAGCAACGGGACTTATAGTGCCAGATGATAGATCCATTCATAATGTAACACCTCTTTGGTGTGCTTCTGTTGCTGGCCGTTTACCTGTTGTTAAATGTTTAGTGCAACATGGTGCTGATGTTAACAGTGTATCAGATACTGGGTCAACCCCAGTCCGCAGCGCCTGCTCATGACACATCTTGATATTGTCACCTACCTCGTGGAAAATGGTGCAAATATTTCTAAACCCAATTATAATGGTGGTACATGTTTGATTAATTCTGTCCAGAGTGTCAAGTTGTGTGAATACCTGCTAAACATGGTGCTGATGTCAATTTCACAAGATATTCAGAATAAAACAGCCTTACACTATGCCATTCAAGAACATCGTTTGAGACCACAAAGTACTGCTGGACCATGGAGCAAATCCACACCTGACTAGTAGATACCATGATGATGCACTTCAGACTGCTTGCATCAAGGGTGCCTGTCAGATCTTTGAGTATTTAATCAATGTTGTTTCTTATAATCCAGGCCGGATAGCAAATGGGTATGAGCTACTTGGTACGACTTTTTTGGATGAACATCATGATATCCAGGCTGCTCTACAGTACTGGAGAAAAGCCACATGTATTCGTCAGGCATCTGGGGCTTTGAAAGAAATATTGCCTGCAAGACGATTATCAGTATTCTTTAGAATTCAAAACTTCAGAAGAGCTAGAAGTTATTGTATCGATTTGAATGGTATGCGAACACAAAGTTTATTAATTTGTGAACGTATATTGGGAACAACCCATAAGGACATGATATTTAGATTAATGTATCGAGGGCAGCATGAGATTCTCTTCAATATCAAAATTGTATTGACCTGTGGCTATATGCCCTGGAGCTTAGAATTCAGAGAGATACAATATTTTTTAATGAAACCTGTTTCACAGCCCAGGCATTAGTTCGATTATATTTAGACATGATTGACAAGCACGGAGCAGGTGTGATGCAGAATACAGTCAGTTTTGATGATGCATCTCCTTTGAGCTGCTTGAGAGCAATTTCCCAAAAGTGCATGGCCCTTCTCCGAATTCAACCAGTTCATAAAAAACACCAAAGCAACTTTGATCATATGTTGAAGTTTTAACACACATGCTTTTGTGGTGCTTCATATCCCAAGAACAGATGATCATCAAGATAAAGTGACATCTCTTGTAAATGGCATTCTTCGCTTGGACCCTAGAACATGTCAGGGAGGTCATTCTCTCCTTCATCTTGCAGCTATGAAAACTAATGTGTTAAATAATCACTCATTATTAGAAGATGAACATATGACCCCATTTCCCTCTGCTGGGGTCAGTATCCTTCCTACTGGCATGTGGTGCTCCAGTAAATGCAACTGACAAAGGCTCATCTCCATTATTCATGGCATCTCAGGATATTCTCTTCAAGGGGGAGGTGAGGAATTTTTCTCTGTAGTGATATACAGTTGGCCCTTGAACAACACGGGTTTGAACTGTGCGAGCCCCAGATTTTTAGTGAATATATTGGATTTTTTAGAGATTTTTGACCAAAAATTAAGAAAAATTTAGGTATGTCATGAATTCATAAAATGGTATCTAATCTATTTTATCATTTACTTCATAAAATATACACAAATCTATTAAAAAAAGTTAAAATTTATCAAAACTCCACCTACAATCAATTACGGATTGTATATGTTCCATTTGCAGTTGAAAAAAATGTAAACAAACGTAAAGATGCAATAATAATAATAATAATAATAATAATAATAATAATAATAATAATAATAATAATAATAATAATAATAATAATAAAATAATCATTAATAAACAACCTCTCCTCACTTAACGATGGAGTTCCGTTCCTAAGACCACATCGGTAAACGAATTCATCGCTAAGCAAGGAGCTTTACTATAATGGTAGTGGGTTTGTGTCAACCATCTTTGATATTTTTTTAAATGTCACCTTGCACCATTTATAAAATTTTTAGTATATGTATTTTTAAATGTTTATACAGTAGTGTACTGTATATTGTAATAAACAGAATAGGGGAAATCAGCTCTAATATACATTACGTATTTAGGTATGCATAGTGGTCAGAGAGCCTGTCATAAGTGAGTCATCGGTAAATGAGCATCGCTAAGTGAGGGAGGCTGTATATTATAATTATTATTACAGTAGACCCGGTTTCGTACAGCCCCCAACTCAACAATTATGTAAGTGTATTTTTGTAAGTGCTTTTGTAAGTGTTGTTTTGGGGTCTGAAACGGACTAATCTAATTTACATACGTCCTTTTGGGGGAAAAAATTGTTCGGTAACGGCACTGAACAGCATTCTGAAAAGAATTATTGCGAAACTGAGGGTCCACTGTATTATTATTATTATTATTATTATTATTGTCTGTCATTACAGATTGTACATGTTCCATTCACAGTCGAGAGAAATGAAAATACGTAAAGATGCAATATTAAATAAAAGACAAATATGAATTTCTTTTCACTTTTCTTTAATTTTGATGTCAAATGTTAGTAATATGTAAAACATCTACAGTGTTTTGTATCATATAACACAATATTGATGTGGGTACTGACACAGACAATTAGTCCTGTAAACATGATGTAACTTATGGTATCGATAAATACAGTACAGTGCTGTAAGCATGATGTAAGCTTATATGATAAATACAGTACAGTTCTGTAAATGTTTTCTCTTCCTTATGATTTTCTTAACAACATTTTCTTTTCTCTAGCTTATTTTTATAGTAAGAATGCAGTATATAATCCACATACAAAATGTGTTTATCGACTGTTTATGTTACGGTAAATCTTTCCGGTCAGCAGTAGGCTATTAGTAGTTAAGTTTTGGGAGTCAGTTATATCCCTCTTTTTGACTGCGCTGGGGTCGCGCCCTAACCCTGTGTTGTTCAAAGGGAACTGTGTACGTATTGTTTATCTCGCAGCAAAAACATTACAAGGGGGGGGGGTTATTGGTACTACTGAAATGGTTTCAGTGAGCAATGTTCTTAATGATCCACATTGGTTTAGCATTTTTTTTGATGTACAGTAGACTGTTACCTTTCATGTGGGTTATGATCCTGAAACAGTGCTCTGTGTGAAAATGTGATATTTGTAGCAAACAATTTAAGTGACAAATTGGGTTATATTCCTGATACCTAAAAAATTAAATAGAAAAATTTTTTTTGGGATTCTTAATTTAGCTGAAATAATAAAATTATTTCACAATAGTCATGAGGTCACACTGATGTTATGGTCAATAAAATTATGTACAGTACTTATATATCCCCCTCAAGAAGGTACCTTGATGCCAGTACATGGCTCTTGATCCAAGGACCTGGGTTTTCTCCTCCTTTTCTTGTACAGTGGACCCTCGGTTAACAAAATTCATTGCGAAGCCTGCTCAAGTGCCATTACCGAACAATTTACGTCCTTAGAAATAATGCATGTAAAGGGTTTGTCTATTTCAGACCCCAAACTACACCTCCACAAAAACTTACAAAAATTTTACTACATAATTGCACGATTTCTGGGGTATTCGTTAACCGAGGGTCCACTGTATACAGTTAACCAAGGATAACCCACTGAAATAAAAAATTATGAATACTGTATTTTTTTTAAATTCTTGTTGTTGATACATGATGAATTTGATATGAGAGGAGAGGTTGCTGTGGCCCTGTTGGCTGAGGTGTTTTCTGGGGTTTGTAGGTCAAGGTGGATGGCTGGGATCTCTGACATTCCATGTGTATGACTCAACATCTTCAAAAAATCCATGCAAAAATACCCAAAAATTTAGAACTAGCTGTCTAAAAAAGCTAAGTGCTCCAATCCACCATCATCTTTACTGATATTGTTAAAAAGTACCTATTAAGTCTCACCACCTCATTTCAACTACTCCATACAGTGAACTGATGTAATTTATTTGTAAATGACTAATTCTTAATTTGCAACCTGTCTTATTGTACTTATGAATGTAATGAATTAGCCAAGCTTAAAATTAAATTATACATATACAGGCAGGCTCCACTTTTGCAGTGGTTTTCAATTATACCCATTCTTCATTTGTTCAGACAAGGTAAGAATGTGTGCACTGTATATGCATTCTTTAGTCCAGCTATAATGCTCACTTAATATTTGATAGTGTAAACATGTTATCAGGCTTTTATATGCATTTGAAAGTAAAAAAAGTCTGTGATTCAGTTTGCAGTGATTTTCGCTTTTCAGCAGCAACCCAGAACCTAACCTGGTGTATAAGTGGGCCCTCCTGTACTAGGTCTAGCTATAATAAGTATGTAAGCCTATGATTAGTTTGACCAAAATTCACTTGCAATAATTAGTGGCTTTCTTTAGAGTCTTATATTGTATCAAAATTTATCGTATTATAAGATCTAATTAAAAATATAATCATTTTGAATATATAACTCCAGTAACTAATTTTCATGATCTGAAGAAATAAAAAATTTAAAGTAATTTTTAATTTATTTTTGATGTCTCTACTGTGTATTCCTTGTATGCTAATAAGGCACCATTAATTAACTGCTCCATTGCTTCACAGCAATGTTCTAGACTTGTCATTTTCCTTTTCAGTCATCAAAGTCTACAACTTATCAGTAGTATGAAGCATTTCATGTGTGTCTGAGTGCCAATTACTGGTTCCAGTTCTTCCTCATCTTTTTTGTTATTTGCCTCTTCTATCTGGGAAATGAGCTCCTCCAACATTTCTAAAATATTTTCCCATCTTCTAAGAGTTCATGTGTTTTCTACCTGCAAAATTTTCAAAGCCCTGACCTAGTATTTTTGCCAGATCAACAGTTTACTGAACCCTGCTCTGCTGAAAATCCTTTGAATTGATTCAAAATACATGCAATGATTTTCCCAGCCTTCATTTTTTTTGACTGGTCAATCTCATCGTTTTGACTTTGGGTTTTTCATCTGCATTGTTAATTTCTGCAAGACCTCTGACACCGGGCTGGCGTAGTTTAGATGATTCATAAGTTAAAAGTCCATGAGAGATTGAACAAGAAAATAACTTTTAGTGTTGGGGAGACTTGAATCCCAGAGGTAAGTAATGCCTCACCTAAAAGGGGGGTTTGGGATATTTTTCCAGAGTGACATCTTTAAATGTCATATCTGACAAGGCAATGATAGTTTCCTGGAGAATTCGGGGGCAATGCCCCCGTGGGCCCCGGTCGGGCCAGGCCTCATGTTGGACCAGAGCCTGATCAAACCCGGCTGTTCTGCTGGCCCCACGCAGTCCCCGTACAACCCCAGCCTGGCTGGCAGGTACCGACTTTGGTGCCTGTCCAGTGCCCTTGGGCAGCCAGGGGGTTTTTTGGAATCCCCCATGTATGCTGGGGGGGCAGTTGAACAATCTTGGGCCCCTGACACTTTTGTGTTGTCCCCCAACGTGTAGGGGACCTGCTTTATTGGGGGGTGTTAATGCCCCAGTTTTTTGTTTCAGGGGGTGATTTTTTTGGGCAAGTTTGGTACTAATCCTTTTTCCCCGTGTATAACAATGTCTCTCCCCCTGCTTCTAGGGAGTACAGGTTAAAAAACTTCAAGCGTTCCCAGTTTGGTTTTATGCAGTTAGCCCCATGAAGGGTTTTCTGCACATTTTCAAGGTCAGCAATTTCACCTGCCTTGAAAGGTGCAGTTAGTGTCAACAATATTTGGGCCCAGATAGAACAAGCGATTTGTAAAGTGTCAACAGGGGTTTGCATCCCTGGTTTTTAAGGTTCTCA